>JAMZAV010003331.1:0-123688 GCA_024449915.1 Sweltsa coloradensis
GTCCATAACTCGCATTGAGTTCATGAAGCTAGGCAATACGGGGAGCTATGTTGCGTACGAGACCGCGACGCTGAAAGAAAAGCTACTACAGTCGCTATGCAAATGAATCAAGGCACGCTGCTACCTCAGATGTTGCGGTGGGGGACTTAGTATTGCTGAGAGAAGAAAACCATTCAAAGTTGTCGACCCCATTCTCTCCAGTTGAGTTTCAGGTGACATCTAAAACTGGAAACTCCGCTACTATCCTGTCCCCTACAGGAGACCGATTCCAACGAAATGTGTCCCAGCTGAGGAAGTTCGTCCAGCCTCCACTTGCCTTGCCTGAAGAATCTTCCGTCGTAGATTGCTCGTTGATGGAGACGACAACGGCGGTTCCACAACCAGGACAACCTGTGGATGCCGGCAAAGTGAAAGAAGACACTCCAGACCTACGACGTTCAGCTCGTATTAAGTATCCACCTCTCCGCTATGGAAAGACGTAGTAAAATTAAAATATTATTTTTCTCGATGTGTCTGTACTATTTATTTGTATTTTTTTTAAATTTTAAATTTTAAAACTAAATTTAACTAAACCAATTTTAAGGAAAAGAGAGATGTAGTATTCATGAGACCTTGCAGATTCACAGGGCAGTGAGTTGCAACAGGGGAGAAAAGAGAAGGTAATAAAGCAGACCAAATGTTACAAATGGCTACTTACTTCATTCAAACTGGTAAATGTATTTAACCTTATTATAGTATAAATACTGTGTAATATTCTAATCTACCGGTATTTCACTACCAATGCTCACTGTTCAGAATGATAAGGCATCAGAAGTCAACCCAGACAGCCAATAGCATAGAAGAAGCAAACCCTTAGCAAAATTGACCATGGTTTGTGCTCTGGTTAAAATTTGTAGACTAGGCATTGTTCCAATCCATGGGGGAAACATTTGTAAGCTCTTAAATTGAAATTAACAAATAAGATAATTAAATCAGAATAGGAACATGTTATACTAAATTGGAATAGGAACATGTTATACTAACAGCCATTTCAACTCGAAATAATGCAATTTTTAAGCACGAGAAGAGAAGTTAAAGCTAACAGGTTTGAAAAAAATATTATCTTAGGGTCTACTACAAAATATACAAAACAACATGGGAAAGCACAGAATCATGTGATTTTGTATAAAATTACAAATAAACAAATACGTACCTCAAAACAATTTGTATATATCGCTCTCTCCAAAATGAGCACATACGACTCCAATGACTGCTTCGTGGATCGGAAGCTTCGACTGTGTGGTCCGGCATGCGGCGATCATAGCCACTGTTAATTCAAGATCATCATTGTGGTATTTGCCCTTCTGGCTCCTGAAAAACTTTAGTATTGGTTCGCTCTTCTGCACCAGAGTTCGCTGCCACTCTTTTGGGGCGTCAAAACCCACAAGCGTCGAGAAGTGCTCCAGAAAATAACTCTGTTGAGCCAAAAATGGCCATGCAGTAAGAACTTCTTTGATGGAAGTTTTTTTGTTTATCGACAGTCTCTGGAGAGCATATGTCACAGACATAGGGCCTATGTTCTTTAATTTCGGTAACAGTAGTTGGCTCCCGAACTTCCTCCGCCTTTGTCAACAGCCACAGCCTCTTCTCTTCCAAAGAAGTGGCTGTTTCACCTTCTGGATACGCGTCAGGTTGCCAGGAAACGCAGCCGTAACTATCTTTTTGAGAGCGCTTTTCTCCCAGATTTCTTCTGGCATTGAATCTGTGTCGTCAATCCATTCCTCCGATGTGGTAGGCTCCCAACACCAACCGGCTAGATGCCTCCAACCGCATTTTTTAAATTCGATTTTCGAACAGAACCTTGTTGTACAATTGGACCATCAGAGTGTCATGGCCCATTCCCATTGTTGTTTGTCCAATTCTATTCGATAAAATTGGGTATCAATGAGCATGCCAGTTTAGATTTTCATCAAAATGGATTCCTAGTATTTTAGCTGTATGTACTTTATTTATTTAACTATTGTCAGTTTCGTTTTTAATTTTAGTCAAGTTTTGATTTAAAGGATTTTTTTCTTTTGGCCGGAACTCTATGAGATAAGTTTTGTTTGTGTTGAGTACAAGCTTGTTGTTTATGAACCATTTAGTCAAGATAGCAAGTGCTTCTTTGCTCATTTTTATAAGATTCATTTGAGAACTACTCCTACTTATTATGCTTGTATCACCTTCAAACAGTTTGTTTCCTACGTCGTTAAGAATAGATGTAATATCATTTATAAATACTATGAACAATAAAGGTCCTAGAATAGACCCTTGTGGAACATTACAACTAACCTTTTGAGGGTTTGACAAATAGCTTTTTTTCGCAATTTTAATCATCTTACGTGTTAACTTGAACATGTTGAACCCTGTCCGTGAGATATGATTCTAGTAAGATGTAAGCTTTTCCTCTAATACCATAATAGTGCAATTTTTTCAATAAAAGTGAGTGGTCTATACAGTCCAATACCTTTGACAAGTCACAAAATATACCTAATAAGTTTTCATTGCTTTTAATTCCTTTCAGTGATGTGTTCCGTGAATGAATTATTTTCTCTAGAATTTTGGAAAACACTGGTAGTAGTGAGATTGGCCGAGAGTTGTTCACACATTTTTTATAAAGTGGGATTATTTTTTAAATCAAGTTAATATTTTCAAGGATTTTTTTAGAAAGTTCCTTAAAACATTCCAGTTACAATTAAGTTAAGTAGCTAATTTTGAACTTAGCACCACTTTCAGCATTCGTAAGCAACAACCTTGCCATTACGTATCATTTATAATGTTTATATAATATGTATCGTGATTTTTCATGACCCTACCACTCACAGTGCTCTTTGACAGCCGTACGCATGCTTGCAAGTTGCACGTCAGTCACTCTGCAGTTGCATTAAATAAACTTTAAAAATAAAAGGGAACTTTTTAAAGAAACTTGAACTTTTTAGAGGTAAGGGTGTGAAAAGGAACTTGAACTTTACAAAAGTTTTTTTTTAAATTGATGAACTGAATCTTTTAAAAGTTCCTTTTCAAAAAGAACTCCCCCAAGTATGACAATCCATGTTCACATGCCCTATGATGATTTGATCCTTGTCCATACTCATATGGCAAGATTTCTAATAATTAAAACCCGTCAGGTTAGACCCTACAACAGCTACCTACGCAATGCCATTTCAAATATTTCTATCGGGTAATACCATGTTCAGGTCAAAACGAACCAAATTGTACTATTTCAGGTTCACCTGTACGAGTTCCAGATGCAAGAGTGTACCGAAACTCAGACTTAGGCAAAGAATAACGGAGCAAGGGGATCTGATGTTTCCCTTTGACAGTCATATGCTTGGTGATTCAGCATATAGCAATACATCAACTCTCTTGGTACATAGAGACAACGGTCATTTGACCCAAAAACAACGCCACTACAATCAGATGCACTCAAGTAACAGAGTAATAATAGAACAAGGATTCGCAATGCTGGTAGGGAGATTTCGTAGACTCAAAATGATCAATATGAGCCGTGTAGATCTGATACCACAAGTCATACTAGCTTGCTGTGTCTTTCATAATATTTGTATTGACTTGGGAGATGAGATTGAACCAGAAAACCAATTGGTTCCATTACAATTGAGGCGTTTATTACAAAAACAGCCAATGTCCAAAAAGTACTTTTTTCAGGAACAACTAAAAACTGTTTTTCTTCCTTTTGAACGGTTGGATTCAAAAGATATTTTGCACATGCATGTGGGACCACACTAGATTTTTTTTTTTATATATATATATATATATATGTGTGTGTGTGTGTTATTTATTTATTTATTTATTTATTTATTTATTTATTTATTTATTTATTTATTTATAATTGTACCGATAGGGGAGAGAAAACATCTTCCAAAAGGATATATTTTCTCAAAAACGAGAAACAAAAAGAACATAAGTGTGACGGAACATCAAAATGACTTAATATATAATGAGAAACAAAAGAATATAATAAACTAGGAAGAGCCTGATGGGCTTCTTCCTTTCCGTCTAGATACTAAAAACCAAGGAGAAAAAACAATTTACAATGTTAGGGTTTGGGGGTACAAACCCTATCGGTCACTAAAGAAACATGAAGGTCTTTACAGGGTCAGTGCCTGACAGAAGAGGAGCTCCCCATCAAGGACGGAGCAGAGCGCCTCTCTATCACACCACTTTGCCTCAAAGCCGTCTATCGTCCCTCGCCCAAGGTGCCAAGCATACTCCTTGAGGAGTCGGGACTTCAGACGGGCTTTGAGGACCACTTCGTAGGGAGACGGCACCCTGCCGTCCTTGAAGAAGCAGACTAGTAGCCTGTAGATTGTGCTCTTGGCCAACACGAGAACGAAGTTGGCCAGATCGATTTGACCAATAGTGGAGGTGTTGTCGGGCCAGAACCCGACATACAAATCTCGGAGAGACAACCTAGGGCGTCCCAGAATGCTTCTTATGAGGGAGTCGGCCAATCGCCACATGGGTTCGGCCTGCCGACAGGACACCACCATGTGCCACGCCGACCCCTCCACCAGGCACCAAGGGCACAGGCGGGAGGCGACCAAACCCGCATGAAATAGGAAAATGGGGTCGGCTAGACGGTTCTTGTTGAAGCGCCACACCACCTCGGAATCTAGTCCCAAGGATGGCGGGCGGGCTAGGCCTTTCCAGTTGATGCGGTCATTGGACCATTGACCCTCTGCGGAACCGTCTATGCCGAGCCCCTTCACCATGATATCAAGCAGGATGGTCCGCCTGTTGGTCACGGGAATTAGAGGGACCCACATGCCAGAGAGCGGGCGACGGTAAGAAGAGCGATGGTGGCCAGGGTTCAGGACCCGGAATCTCCTTGACCCCACGAAAGCGGAGGTCACAAAAAGCCCGGATCCTGTTCCCGTTGATCCTCAGGGCTTCGCGTGTACGACGAGGCAGATTGTCGAAGCCCTCTAGTGAGTCCACGTCTACCCACTCATCACCGACGAGTAGGTCCCCGAAAGTCCCACATCCCAGTGCAGACCAGGATGGAATAAACGGGGTGGTCGCTGTAGGGATCAGTGAGGTCAGCGTGAGAGGGATGTCACGCAGGCCCCAGACAGTAGAGGGGAAGTTTCTTGGCTTTGGTTGCAGGGAGAACCAAGCAACCAGAACCGTGCGGAGGAACTCGGACGTGCTCCGGGCTGCAGGCCCACCGATAAGGGGGTGAAACAAGACTTGCCACCCAAGACCCAGACGTCGGTACTTTCCGAGGAAGTGGCGGGTCATGGCGTGACAAGGATGGTCGTCCAAGTTGGTCAAAAATCGGTGAGCAAACAACACCCGGAACATGGCCACCTTGGACGGAAGGTGAACAAGTCCAAGTCCTCCCAGATGGACAGGAGCGCAGAGTTCTCGTAAACGAGTCCAGTGCCTCCTGCCCGCCCATACGAAGTTTGCCAGTTCTCCCTGCATCCGGTTGACAAGAGCCGGAGGGGGAGGTACAATCTGGAACGTGTACCACAGCCTTGGAGCTAGGAACTGGTTGGCAACCAGGACGCGACCACGAAGCGACATGGCCGACGCCCTAAAACGCCACCTGAGGATTGCAGCGCGAACTTAACGAGCAGTTCCTCCAGGCTCCCAGCCACTACAGCTGGCGTGTTCCCCAGAACAACACCCAGGATTTTAGCACCTTCGCTCGACCAAGCGAAGTCAAGAGGGGTGTCCATACGTCCTGTCCAACTGCCCGACCACAGGCCTGTCGATTTCTCGGCATTGAGCTGCGCTCCGGACTGTGCGGCATAGACGTCGTACACTTCTCGGAGACGGACGAAGTCTCCGTCGTCGGCAATAAAAGCCGAGAAGTCATCGGCGTAGCCAGAAATAACGAGCCTGCGTTCAGGTTGACCGGGGAGAACAAATCCCTGGAGACTCGACCTGCAAAGTCTGAGGAACGGTTCGGCAGCCAGAGAGAAGAGTAGCCCCGACAGCGGACAACCCTGCCTTATACCACGGCCAAAAGCAAAGGGTGCCGTGAGGCAACACCCTACCCGCACATGGCGCCGGCGTAGAGCGTTCGCAGGGTACTCACGAACGACTCTCCGAACCCATAGGTACGGAGAAGGTGAAAGAGATAGTCGTGGTTGACCCTGTCGAACGCTCCCTGTTGATCCAGGGACAGAATTGCCAGGGGTACTCCCTCTGCGTTGGCGTATTCTAAGACGTCCCTGTGCAGGTGGAGACTATCAAAGATAGTCCTCCCGGGAATGCAGTACCCCTGGTCAGGATGGACCAGGGAGCCTACTACTTCACTCAGGCGCGTTGCCAGGGCGCGGGCCAGGATCTTGTAGTCCACAGTGAGTAGGGAGATGGGACGCCAGTTCTTGATGTCCATCCTGTCTCCTGATTTCGGCAGGAGAGTCAGGACGGACTTCTGAGCCGACTTTTGGAGGCTGCCCAACTCCAGAGAGCACTCCAGCACTTCCCTGAACGGGTCCGACAGCTCACTCCAGAAGAACGAGTAGAAACTCCGAAGTGAGACCGTCTATGCCGGGGGCCTTACCGTTGTTCAAGGAGCCCAGTGCTTCTGTGAGGTCTTCGGGGGAGAAAGGGCCGATCGAGACTCCCACGTTGAAGACGAGAGAGGGGTGGCAAGGACGCGTACAACGGAGATTCCTCCTCGATGACGACGGGCATGGCACTGTAGACGGCATGGAAATGCCGCCTTGCAGCTGTGCAGAGAGACGGACCGTCCGACACGATTCGCCCCTCTAAGCGAAGTTGTTTCAGTGGCTGAAATGTCGGTGCCATGTCCCGCGCCAGATTTGGAGCCGCCGGACTATCTACTGCAAGTAGCTGGTCATATCAAGAGTTTGCCAACACTCTCTCGCTTCTTCGCGCGTACGCCTCGCGGACCTGCTCGTTCGCGCGAGCAAGGTCGGCCGTGGTGTTTCCCGCAAGCAGGGGATCGGACACGATTCGATCGACTCGTCGCTCCAGACGGACGAAAGTCTCGTCGCTTAGCTGTCTGCGCAGTCGAACAAATCGTATAGTCGTGGTCCCAATCTCCTGCTTGAGAGCGTCCCACCAGTGGTGGAGGGAGGTGTAGAGCTGGCGACGGGCCTCAAACGAGAGAAGGAGCTCGCGCATGCAATCCCAAGCTCGGGTCATCAAGGAGGGCGTTATCAAATCGCCAATAGGGAGAGACAAACTTGGGCGTTTTTTAGAGAGAGGGGTTGTGAGCAGGGCCAGGTGATCGGAAAAACGAAGGTAAGACCTTCACTTCCGTCACCGTGGTCGTGACTTCGGGAGTGGCGTAGAAACGATCGATGCGTGAAGCGCTGTGATAGGGGGCATTGCCGACGAAGGTGTATCCTGGTTCGACGGGATGAAACTCCCGCCACAAATCGGAGAAGTCTGCCGCCATGACCATGTCTCTGAGCTGATTCACTACGCGTGGATACCGCTCATTGCCACCAGACCTGTCGATATTGGGATTCAACGTGCAGTTGAAATCCCCCCCGACAAGGAACTGTGCGTCGGCACCAGCCACGCCACGTACATCGCGAATGTGTCGCTCGAGGAGCCCTAACACATCTAGAGCCACGTGCTGGTCATGAGGCACATAAATGGATATAACATGGAGCGACCGTTTTGTGGCGGGAATCTCCAAGAGAAGTTCTTGAAGATAGCCGGGGTACAGAATGTTGTGAGCACGGAACACCAACTTGGACGACTTGCGAAGTCCGATCATGGTGCCCGTACACACTTGAACTGGTGGGTTGAAATGGAAGGTATATTTGGATATAAGAAGGGGAAGTGGTGCTGAAGGCGTGTTCGTCTCCTGTAAGAGGACGACGTCGGGAAAATGGCGATCAAGGAAACTGGACAGCTGACACCACTTGAAGTCGCTGCGTACGCTCTTGGTGTTTAGTGTGAGTATGGTTGTCTCTCCCATGTTGTTGTTAGATCACTCCACTCCATTTGACACGAGGCTCTCTTGCGAGTTTGACCTGGAGAGGGAGAAATCGTAGTCACCAGACACTAAGTAGAAGTTTTGTGCCTTGCGCAGGGTGCCCTGAAGGCGTTCAACCCTGGCCCTTATCGCTCGCACTTCCCTTACGGCCGGCTTGACCAACAGCAGCATCTGTAAAAGTCCCTCTATATCTTGGGTGAAGCGATGAGCAATCTTAAGTGGCTGATCGCTGCCCTTAACATCCGCAAAGAACTGCAGGAATGCACTGGTGGACAGTGTGTTTGTCGCTTCCTCACTGTTAAGAAGCTCCACGGCAGCCAGGGGCATGGACACCTCGCCAGGTGTTGCCCCCTCATCCTGCCTTTGTCGCTTCTTAGCAGGGGACTCACTGCGTGGCTTTCGCTGTCCAGAGACCGGAGTGAAGCCATCTCCGTCTTTTGGGGTAAGCAGCGATATGGTGTTGAGTAGCTCGCTGCAGTCCATTCCAATGGGAGGGGGACATGCAGTCGAAGCTTGGACAGTCGCCGGGGTGGATGAGGGCACATCACTCGTCTCGGAAGTGGTGGTAACAGCACTCCCACTCGCAATGAGTTCCTTCCTCTTCTCACCTCCAGACGTGCGGGGGAGAGCCCCGTCGGCAGGTGTCGCCTTGTTGACAATAGCAGTGCAAGCACGGGCAATGTGTCCAGTCTGCTTGCACTTGAAGCACTTTATATCGTCAAAGCTGAGGAACACGCGGTTGCGTTCCCCATCATAGTCTACCAGGATGGAATCTGGCAGATTGATGTTTTCAGCCTTGACGACAAAGATCTGCCGACGGAAACTAAAGACGTGGCCAACGTCGGCCTCTCTCACACCAACGGTGATGTAAGCCATCGGGGACACGAGTCGGACAAGTCTGGCCAACTCGGCCTCGATGACTTGGTGTGGAATGTGGGGACTCGCATTGGAGAGAACCAGACGCTCCGCGGGAGTGACCAGTCTGCGAGCCTGCAAGAACTGGTCCTTGATGTCGATACCTCCGTAATCAAGCATGAAGCTATCCACCAAGGCCTTACTTTTTAGATAAAAGCACACACGGCCCTGTGACATCCTGGAGGCAAAAGTAATGTTTTTTCCCCCAATGAGATCAGCTAGGGACCGCATGTACTGCGAGATGGTTACGTTCTCAATAGAAGGAAACAGTATGGCCTGGTCCTTCTTTGGACATGCTTGATTTACGGAGGGATGGTCTGCCCGGCCCTGTGTCCGTTGACCCGCGCCCGACATCACAGCCTGAGCCATGGTCGGCCTATTGACGTTCGGGGTCAGGGTCCCAGGAGCAACGATCGGCGTGACCATCGGTGTAGTGGGAGTTGGCGTCCATGCCGCCGGAAGAGTGAGGGTTGGCGTCACAGGCAACGGTGCTAGTGCACTATCTGAACCAGCCACCACAGTAACTGTTGACGCAGCCTCAACAGGGCTAGTCGCTACCTGAATGTCAGATATCGACCTGTTGAGGCGCGGAGAGACGGGAAGAACAGTTACAGTCTGGTGGACTGAGTCAGACAGCGCACCAGCCTGTTGTTTTACAGTGGATGTGACTGTCGCCAGAGAAGGCCTGATGGCAGTCACAGATAGTAGATCAGAGGTGCTATGTCCCCTCTTTACAAGGGGCATAGACACCACTGGTTTTGCCCCCCGTGTTAGGGGCGCTTTCTTGCCCCTGCCTGCCCCGTTCTTGACAACGTGGACAGGGGGCTTCCTAATAAAATCTTGAGGCCTATTCATGGTCACCCAAAAACCTCAAGTATTTTGAATTAAAAAGAATAACCACGCCTGACAAGGCAACAACTCAGTTGCTACCTGGCCCTGAGGACCAGGCAGCAAGCTGGACAAGAAAGAACGAAAAATCAATGAAATATAAAATTTTCTCAGATTGAGAAAAAATGGCAGAGTCCAAAAAGGGGTTTAAAAATTAAAAATTCAAAACGAAAACTACACTAGAATGCGTGGCAAGGTTCACTCTAGTGCAGCAAACACAAAGAAGGACTTTCAGGTGAAGCCTACTAGAGTAGGCCTTCACCTGAAAGAAAAAACTAGACAATGCAAAAAATATACAAGTGTAAAACTTGCTTAAAAATGAAAAATTCGACAATGAAACCTACACCAAACGAAAGAGGAGAAAAAACTGAACAAGATGAACTTGTTAAATGAAAGAAATCCGAAAGATAACGACACAAAAATCGCCGAAAACACAATCAAAACAACAAGTGTTTGGTTGGAATGCGGCCACACAATGCACTGTAATGCTAAGGTACAATAATAGCACAGAGAGCGGGAGCGGAACGAAAACACGTCTACCTCCGACCAAGGACAGTGTGTGTGTGTGTGTGTAAGGGGGCCGGCAAAACTCAAAAAAACTTTTGGACATTGGCTGTTTTTGTAAAAATTTTATGTTTATTTCGGGTAAACGTGCAATGAACACACATGAATACTGCATGAACACACGAATATTGTGTCAGAAAAAATAAAAGTCTATTGTTGACATATTTTTAATAATATTTTACTGTTAGTTCAGTGTTAAAACATTCATCAGTAAAATATGTCTATTGTTGACAAATATTGAATAATATTTCACTGTTAGTTCAGTGTTAAAACAAGTATCAATAAAATATGTCTATTGTTGACAAATATTGAATAATATTTCACTGTTAGTTCATTGTTTTAAAGTCGGTATATCAACTTGGAAAAACTTTTAATATGTTAAAGGTGTTGATGTTTTAGAACGTTGGTTAAAAGGGAAAAAATCCCAAAAAATTCTGCTGCGCTCGGCAGCGATTTTAGTGGTTTTCCGGCCGAACGTGGAATGACGTCATTGTACGCCCGGCTCGCTGGCTGACTTGAGCTTCGTATGCGCGCTCGGTCCCCCGCCCCGCATAAAGAGATAACATTGCAGTATAGTATCATCATTCAATAGTGCGGTGAAAGAATGTGCATCAGCTGAAGTAATAGTGTAATAATATCGATGCTATATTATAATGGTGTATGTTAGTCTAAAATATATAAAATGGTGATCAAGTGCAGGTGAATATAAAAATAATAATAGAAAATAAATTACACAAACAGCTATCATTTCATCGGTTTCCAAACTGTGATAAGTTATCATAAGCATACCAGCAAATATTGTCATACTTGTCTTTATTGAAGTTATCATAAAAAAAATATTTATTTTATATTTTTCCGTGCACATTTTGTCCTAATATTGTGAGCAAATGCATGTATATGCAATAACCATCATATGTAGAATCATTCAAAATCAATGATAATAAACAGTCATTCTTTATACAAGAGCGTTGTGCGCGAGTTTCACCCAACTTAAGCCCCAAACCATCTAGCAGACAATCACATTAGAAATAGAACCTTCCTAACACGACTGTACATGACACAAGCATGCACTCACATTTATCTGAGCGGTCGTAAACACCCAGCGCGCAATCTGTGTTGTATACGTGATAAGTTATGCGATACTTGAGGATACTTCTTTCCACGCACTTACCAACGCACTCGTATTCAAACAAATACATATCATTTCTAATAAAGAAAACACAGATGACGATAGGGTGAGATGCCAACCCCCCCCCCCCCCAAACACGCACAAACACACATATCACACATTCACAACATGAATATTATATTGCTGCATGAACGTACTGCTAAAACGTATATATCAATAAATATTTCATATTTGGTACCTAGATCATAATGTAATGTGAATTTGACATACAAAATAACATGTTTTACACAGGTGCCCTAGAATCTTACCACAAAGAAAGACTCAAGTATCTTCCAAAGCGAGTTCACTATCCATACGAATAATAGAAGCACGTGGTATACTCGCTATACTTGATCATAATCATCATAACTGATAATAATTCATCATCATCATCATATCATCATCTTCATCATAATTGGTGCTCTACAAACGAAACGCACAGCTGCGAGAAATCGACTGATTGGGTCTTGAAAAACGAGTACTTCGTAACGCGAGCCGGCCGCGGACCGGCTACACGCTCGGGTCGACTCGATGAGTGGCCGTACAGTGACGTCATTTTTAGGCCACTAGTTTTCGTGCAGTGATATTTTAAAACTCTATTTACTTAGCAACCAGATGTCCGATCAAGCTGCATCTAAGATCTATTTCCGTGAAATTGAATGGTTCAAGATATGCTATGAAGTGCTACCAAGATGAGATAATTCCTTTAAACAAGTATCAGTATTATATGTCTATTGTTGACATATTTGGAATAATATTGCATGTTAGTTCTTGAAAAAAACACGTTTCAGTGAGCATCATCAAAACTATTTAACATCTTTGTCCGTTTCCCACTGTTATCATAAACTCCTCCATCATCTTCCAGTTTGCAAGCACCTTTTCTGTGCGGAATTGGTCAAAAAAACTGTCGGTTGTCAACATTCTGGCATATTTTTTTGGAACAACACAAATTTTGGGCCAAGGACCAGAAATTTTCGGACGTCAAAAAAAGAATGTTCCGGCGAACCTCATCACCCGAACGATTTTATTTTCACGGTGGCTTTTTTTTTTGAGGAAAAAGGAGAAAGCGTCTTTAGTTTAAAAAATCTGATCTTTTTTTAGTTTAAAGGGCTGGGTTTTACGCGGGCCCCGTTGAAAATCTCGTCCCAGTCAGAGGGCACTTCGCGATGCAACCTTTCTTTTTTCTTTTCGATTAGATTTAAGTCTTGATCATTGGGGAGATATAATCCCCCCATGGGGAAAAAGTACAATATTTCAGGAAATTTTAAGCAGTCACTAGGCAATATAGAAATCGCAAAGGGAACCCCAAAAATCATAAAAAAAAAAATTTTAAAAAATTTTAGGGCGGGTTTTTCAAACCGAAGAACACAAAACCCCCTTTTTGGCACATCACACAAAAAACGGGCCCAAACGAACAAAAACAAATAGCCAAAAGGGGGGGCAAAAAAAACAAAGGGGGATCAAACATAAAAAAAAACCATTTACCAAAACACGCCCCCATAATTGCAACTCAAATCCAGCCCCCAAAAATTTTGGGGCAAACCCACCCCTCACCAGAAAAAAACCCCGATCACCCAAGGGGGTGACGTTCAAAATCCCAAACAATTAAATTTTTTTGGGGAAAAGCCCAAAAAAAAGGAAAAATGAATTTAAACAAGCAATTTGCAACCCCAAGATGGGGGGGAAAATTCGAACTTTAAAAATAAGAGAGAGCGAATTGAAGGGGGAAACAGGGGAAAAACCCGGGGGGGGGGGGGAAGGGGGGGCATCGGGGGGGGAAACCAACAAAACCCAAAGGGAAAACCCGGGGAAAGGGGGATTTAAAACCCCAAAAAAAACCCCCATGAAAACCCCCCAAGAAATAGCCCGCCCCCAAAAACCCGTCTTCCAGCGGGGGAGGAGAATTTCCCGAAAAACGACCTTGGGGGAATGAAGATAAAAGCCAATTCAGGAAATTTTAAGCAGTGCACTAGGCAATATAGAAATCGCAATATGTGGTAATTTTTGTTCTGTCCGGGGCAACCATCACTAAACAGAACAACTTTTGAAATATTAATTTCATGGGTCTGGATGTATTCAAGCAGAAGAGACGTGACATCGTTTTGTCCCTTTTTCCCGGTTGTTTCATCGTATACACACATTGTAACATCGTTGGTTCCCAAATCGTGTATACCAAACACATAGTACCATAATTGGCGAGCATAAAATACATCACTTGTAGGAATGTGGGGCAGTGGCAAGTTTTGCATGAAATCAAATGACAAGACATTTACTTCACCAGCATGCGCCTTTCTTTTATAACTTCGCTTTAACTCGTAGAATGCTTCAGCTCGACGCAAATGAAGTTCTTTGGTGGCTTTGAGTGAATCCTTTTCAGCTCCTTCAGCCATTTGAATATCTTGATTCCCGGTATCACAAGTTGCGCATGTATCGCTTCTAGGAAATCCAAATTTCATATTAAATTTTTCCTGGTGAAAATGCCCCAATATCCCGTATAGGAGACATGATTTTTTTGTTCCAAAACATGTTATGCATGATTTGCACGGGACAATGTCACTGGCAGGTACATTTTTTGAGGATTTTGCGTCTACTATAATGAGACGGGCCGAGCTTTGGGAATGACTGTATATGGGCTGAAATCGGGTTTTTGTGATCTCAGGGGGTGTGGAGCGGAATCTGTTGGTGTGCTTGCCCCGTGCATCTTGTGGAGGAACACCATCTTTTATTATGCTGCATTGTATGCGTCGAATACGTGCACGAGTACAGCCATGAAGGCTCAAGAATGCAGCCATGCAAATCTTTACTTCTTCAGTCCCTACCCTTACTTTGTACTGGAATGCGGCACTGTGATCATCTTTACCTGGTCGAGCTCCTCTTGGTCCTCATCTTTGATTCTACTCCTTCGTCTAGCAGGTGCTTTGGGTACGACATAAGGCCTCCCAAATACGAATCTTGCTCGTTCTTTGTCGGCAAGGATTTGAAAGCAGTTTATTTTTTCCCTACTTGGTGGTGTCCATTGTCAAAGCATTTCAACCGACGGCACCTGAAAACAAAATTGAAATGAATAAATCTACTATTGCCAAGCAAATTTCCTATCAGCATACAAATTCGGTGGTCATATTTAGTGACCTGTCCGAAGCCCTTCAAATGTATCTCAGAAAATTTTAAACAACCTTATCTGTCCTGAAGCCGAAGGAAATAACAAGGCAAGGCTTTGCCTAGAACTAGGCCTTAATAACAGTATGGATTCGGTCAAGTAAAAAAAACCACAAACAAAGCGTACATCCAGCCGGGAAATCTCGGCCTAGGCTTGGGGTCGACCCAAGGCCCCTCACTCTATTGCTTAGCACAGAGCCCGTAGGCCTATAGCTGGGCCTTACCCAAATTAAGTGTTTTAGACCCATAGGTTTTGTTTTGCTAGTTCTAGCTTAGCCTAGGCCTAGGGGCAAAGCTTGTTTTTGATATTCGAAAGTGGATCAAGAGATTTTGCAATATTATTGGCACAAACACCCAAGTTATGTTATGTAGGTACTAGGCCTGGGGCTTTGTAAATATCTAGCCTTTCGAGCGCTTGGCCTAGGCCCAGTAGTATGTTTTGAAACCTAGGTCAAATGAACAAAACCTAACTTTTAGTTACCTGCAGTCGGGAACCGGTTACGGGGGCCTTCAACTTGCTTCCCTCGATGGTTAATGTGCCTCCTCACCTTTCACCTTTTTCTCTTTAATAATATCTTCCTTTTTTATCTTCTTTGTTCTTTTCCTTTCCCACGGGTGTATCACTATCCGAATCGGAGCCAGAAGACATTTTGCCCACAATTTTGCACAAAACAATTCCCAAATATTGCCTTCGGTGCTGCTGTCAAAAATAATTCGAAATTTCCACAAAAAAACAACCAATGTCCGGACATTGGTTGTTTTTTGAAAATCGCTTGGACATTGGTTGTTTTTGTCAGATCGTTCATATTTCACCCCTGGGATATCTTGGTGGACAATGGTTATTTTTGTAAAACTAATTCTGTAGTAAAATCAAGCTTTTCAAGACGATTCCAATGATACCAACCATAGAAAATTGATAAAAAATGGACAAAGGCTGTTTTTTTGTAATAAACGCCTCAATTACAACCCAACATTTTAAATCAGCAGGATGAAAAAAGAAGAGGGAGTAAAAAGAGAGATGAGATTGCAAACCTGCTGTGGGACCGTTGCTTAAGAATAGCTACAGAATTTCAATGTGAAGCTTGAAAATTGTAAAATAGAGAGATTTATTATTGTAGTTAAGGCCTACCTACCCCAAAAATTAAAAAATAAATGATTATTGATTACTCAATGATTTACTTTTATTATGGAATATGGAAAACTATGGAATAGGCCTACCCTGCAAAAATAAAGTAATTATGTATTCTAACAAAACAAATAGGAACTCGTAGGGTATACCCCTACCCTTCAAAAATAAAGTAATTATGTATCCTAATAAAACAAATAGGAACTCATATACAGGCATAGGTAGTTAAAAATTACTGGTGATCTAAAATTTATAATATATAATAAATACAATAAAAATTTATATTGGGCCTATTAAGCCTAGTCCTCTGACTGATCCCCAGCCATCTTTTTAAACACAGCCAGAAAACTTTGTTGCATTTTCATTCGTTCGGTGTGCCGTTTCTCTTGGTCCACTTTATAGGCAGTGAACCAAGCTGGTTCATCCACACTGTTTTGCTTCTTCTTGGCTGCTGGAGGTTTTGAGCTGGAATCTGACGTGTCTAGAGGCGCGTCTGGTGATGGTGATAGTGTTGGAGATAGTGTTTGAGGTTGTGTAGAGGATGGTGACTTCATATTATTGGTGACCAAGCCGCGTGAGCTACTGGCAATCGATATAGGCCTAATATCAGGCTTTAAACGAAAAATGTCATCCATTGCTTCAAAGTATGGCCAATCAAGTCGGCCCCGTCCTGTTTTTGATGTGGGATCAGTAATTGGTTTTTAAGTTTTACAAAGATTTTTCTTTTTCCTATCGCATTGCTCCCACATTGCATGTACCCATGATCCATGAAAACTTTTGCTATCTTCTTCCAAACCATTTTGTTTGGTTGTGCCGACTTAAAACCGCCTTCATTTATTTATATTGAGCCAAAATTAATTTGGTTTCTGCATCAGACCAGCGTTTCACCACATCTTCTTTGCCTTCTTCGACATCGACGTTGGTTTCCAGTTTGGCAAGGCTTTCTTCATGTCAGCTGTTGAAACTTCAACTTTTTCATCTGTAAATGAGTGGTTTGACGTCAGGTACAACAATATTATGACTGACAACACAGTATTTTCAATCTTACCTTTAGGCTACTACTTGTAACGCAAGTTACATAAATACGTGTCCCGACAGCTAGTTAGCTAGATATTAGCCCTAGGTTCTGCCTCGGTCTATACTGAAACTAGGACCATCAGCTAGTGTTTCTTTAGGCCTACAGCAAATGCAGTTTTATATAGGCACTAGGGCTAGGCCTAGCCTAGGCATAGGCCTAACCCTAATTCCAACTCGCAACCTTCTCGTGGTTTGGCCCGTGATTAGGGGAGTTCTTCTCCCTGAAACTAATGGCGAGCTCTGGATCGTCGTCGGGGAACTTTCCCCTTCCCTTTGACTTCCTCCCTGACGGCGACGACAATGACAACACGGACGGATGATGACAGACGGAGACGACCACGACGTGGGGAACCCCTGCCCTCCCCATACGCTTGTGGCTGGTTCTGACCAGCACAGGCCTGTCCACCCCTTGTCCCCCCGCTTCACCCCTTACGTCCCTCCCTTCGTCTCGATTAGCCAAAGTGCATAAATATGAGACGTTAAGCAATATCCAATCAATTAATCGTCGTACCGAAAATGAGATTAGAAGACGAGACATCTTTCTATAATTATTTCCGGATGTCGTCTGAAACCTTTGACGAGCTGTTGGCAATAGTTGGACCGTATCTTACATTCCAATCTCTCTTTCCCAATCATACGGCGATTCCAGCTGGTCTGAAATTAGGTTAAACACTGAGGTACGTATAATCTTAGTCAATGCTTAGTCTAGGCCACTACTTATTACAAGCCTAGACATACGCCTAGCCTAGGCTACCCAATGCAGTGTGTGGCTACATGGCCATATAGCACAGGATCATCACATTACCACTATGTTATTTGTATCACTTAGGTACCTAGCATCTGGCGACTCCATGTCATCAATGTCCTTTGCCGAAAGGATAGGCAAGAGCACAACGTCTGAAGTGATAAGAGATACATGTCATGCCATTTGGACAGCACTTTATGACAGTGCCTTTCCTCCTCTGAATGTTGAAAAGTTTGATCAAATTGCAGATGGCTTTTTTTTTAAATGTAACTTTCCTAATTGTATGGGAGCCCTAGATGGAAAGCATGTAACCATGCAGGTATATGACCTTTAATATTGGCATGCTTTATTCATTTACAGTAATGGCTTATAAATTCTGATAAATACAAAGTAACACTGACAATAGGACAGTGTAGGCCTAAATGTAATATAAAATGCTGTATATTTCATTGTATAAAACAAAGCCTCAAAGTTAAAGCCCAATAATCTGAACTTCTGAAGCCATATTATATAGGGCCTAGTAGAGTTAAATTTGGTTTTATTCTTTCTAGGCTCCTCCCAAGTCAGGCTCTGCAAACTACAACTATAAGAAAGAATTCAGCCTTGTGTTGATGGCAGCCTGCGATGCAAACTACTGCTTTACTTGTGTTGACATTGGTGCTCTAGGAAAGCAAAACGAAAGCCAAACATTTAGTAATTGGGACTTTGGTCAAGAGATTCTGAATGGCTCGTTGGTCTTGTTGTGTGGCTCGTTGGTCTTGTTGTTAGCGTACCTGCTTCCAATGCAGAAGGTCCAGGGTTCGATTCCCGCCAAAGTCAAAAGTGTTTTAACTTCTGATTTGGACTTAAGTCCATCAGTTCTTGTCTTAGAAGTTTGTAAACGGTGACTTTGGAGCCGTCCTAGCAACGAAGCACATAATAAATTCAGAGTTGTTCTGAATCGGCCTTGTTGATTCTGGCGTTAATCCGCGAGTGTTCGCACTGTCCATACCACTGATTGCTATATTTCCTATTAAAAATATTGATCTTTGGTTGGTTATCGCTCACTCATCGATTGCGTCGGGGCCTACAGGGTTGGCTTGGTCTCTTTGATTTACTGTCCCCCACTGAAAATCAGTTATATAACTGAGTGGGTAGACTCTAAATACAATTTTTATCACTCTTCCATTACCCCCAGCCCATTAACTTGTTTGGCTATCAGCTTCCCCCGGTGTTTGTTGCCGATGAAGCTATCCCCTTGACAGTCACTATCATGAGGCCTTTCCCAAATAGAGATTTGCTTCCCCAGAAGAGAATTTACAATTATCGTTTGAGTAGGGTTCGAAGGCTAATTGAAAACTCATTTGGTATATTAGCCTCTAGATGGCGGATATATCGGCAGCCTATAATAGCTTCGGAAGACACAGTAATAGCCATCGTCAAAGCCACTGTATGTTTGCGCAAATTTCTACAAAAGAAAAGCAACAAGAAACGCGAGGAGGAAGAGGAGGATTCAAACAACTCGTTTTGTCGTGCTAACTTGGTAGACCAGGAAGACGAAAAGGGGAAATCATCCTGGACGTTGGAGGCAAATCCAAATGGATGGGCTTCAACCACTTGGCAATGTGGGAAGCAACAACTTCTCCAGGAACTCTGCAAGCGTCAGAGACGAGTTCATGCGATACTTCTGGAATGAAGGCCGAGGCAGCTGGCAAGACCGGATATTCGATGTGTAAGTTGAAGATCCGGCCTGAATAACGTTGTAAAATTGTTACCATTGTTTTTTTTCCACGGAATAATGTTGTATGTTGCACAGCCAACACTGTGGTGTCACCTACAGGTGATTTTATTCACTTTTCACTTCATTCACTAATGCTTATCGAGTATAAACGTGAAAATGTAACTTGACTTACAACGTTATTCGGGTCAGCGCTTCAATTGTCTCAGAAAAAGCTTGTAGTCATTGGCTAGGATTAAGGAAATAAAGTATCAAGCTTGAAAGCGTAGGTTACATAGACCTAAAAATAATAAGTACAATATTAAAATATCAATTCGTATAATAAATAAGTAATGGAAATCGAACAATTAAATGAGAGCATCTACATACGTAGGCCTTTCATGCTGCAAAGCATATAAGCCCTAGCCCTAAAAATAATTAAAGAGTAGTGGGGGGCCTAGGGCTACAGAAATAATGTAGGCCTACATATTACAATATATGATTTTAGTCTACGAATGGTTAAATAAGCAATTCTACCAATTCTACCTAGTAAGATAAGCAATAAAATAATGAACAATTATAATAGAAATACAATATGGTTTACAATATGGATCCTCGATGATATTAATTAAAACTAACCTAACAATTAATGATTTTAAATAAGCCTAGATGGTAATTTTCTATTCTAACCCAAACTCTTCTTCCACCAAGATGTTTAAAATCTTCGCTTTCTTCGCTCCCGTTTTGATGGCTGTAACTTGTCCAAATTTGGGGTCATAGATAGACAGAAAAGTTCCGTTGGAGTGTAATTCTACAAAGAAAAATGTAATAGTAAATTTAAAAAAATGTAAATACAGGTCGTACCTAATGAATAAGCCTTTAGAAATGTTGAATGTGTGCAAGACATTTTGTTTAAATTATTAAATTAACGATTGCTAATCTATGACGGATGGGCAAACTGAAAAGAAAATGTGAACAATTTTGTGAACAGTGAACACTTTTACTGACAATTATTGTCAAATAAACTATTTCAGATGATACCGCCACTTGTTCACACTAGACCTGCTTTACAACCAGTTCACCATGTCCCTGTTGTTCGTATGAGCTGTAGGGCTCATCATTCAATAATTAAGTTATTGCAATATCAAATTTTCAACAAGTAGGCCCACTACATAACTGAGGAATGAATTCACTGCAAGTCACTTGGCTCATTCACTATCAAACTTTACCAAACTTCAATCCAAGTTAGGTGGCAAAGTTAGATCATGATCATGCCATAAGCCCTTAAAAACAGACATACCGGTTTGTTGTCGATGGGACCTTGTTCTGCAAGAGCCGGTAACAACTCGGCCCTTTCAGATTCGAGCGGTGTATCTAGTTTCTGCTTTTTTTTGGTTTGGTTTGGTTTGCTACTCATTAAAAGGGTTGGGGCTAGGGGGGAAATGTTGAGTGGGGAACTGAATCTACTGTTGGAATTGGATGGTGGTGAAGAAAAGATTATGCCAGGGGAGCTCGTATAGTGGGAGGTAGATGGATTTCCACCTAGAAGAGTATCAGTTACTCTTCCAGATGTACTATAGGGATGGTCCAGAAATGAGGGTTGGATTGGGCTGGGTAGGGGGAATTTAGACTTTGAAAAAAATCAAAGGGGAGCGACCGTGAAGAATTTGAGCAGGATGGAGGTGAAGGGTAGGTATAAGATAGAGGAGAGGAAATTTCTGATTGATGGGAGGAAACTTGACTCCTTAGACGTGTGGCTCGGGCGCAGAAACTGCAGATATGGCATAAGATGCCAAGGATTCCTTTTTTTGCCCACGTCCCCACTTCGGGTCTCTTCTGCCCTGAGCTCTTTGACAAAAGAATCCTTGATGGTTCTCCATCTTTTCTTGCAAACTGTCACTGTAACAATGGGCATGATATGTAGCCTAGGGCTGAACAGACAAATATTTTGTAGGCCTGGGACTGTGTCATTACTGTTTACAGCCTAGGCCTAGCTATGATCGATATCCTTGGGTTAAATTGCGACGAGCATAATAATTGCCTAGGGGAGGCCTAGGATATCTAGCTCCAATGGTTTTAATTTTGACTATAGGCCTAGGCTAGGGGCCTACCTAGGACATTTTGATTAGGGCAACCTAAGCTACAAAGTGTATGTATTTTTTAAACTTGCCATCAGTTTTCATTGCAAAAGCAACTTTGGCCCATGCAATTTCTTTTTTGTTCCTGTTTTTATAGTCGTCTGATTTAACATTATAAATACACTCGTATTTGGAAATTTTGTTTATAAAAATTTCAGCGTCCATCGCGTTGCTATCAAAAAATGTCAAATTCAAAACAGCTGATTGTATAGCCACTGAGATACGTAAATATGCGGGTGAACCTAGGAGGCTGTGTTTTGCGGTGCTGCACTGCATTGCAAAAGTTGGAGCTCGATCAACTTCTGCAGCCCTGCACCGCACTGCACGCAAGTCGTTCCTGATTGGCTGACAAAAGCAACGCACTCAGTGCTGCAAGGTCGTGAATGCGCCTTAAGGCAATAACGAACCAAGTGATACATTTCATCCATTATCATATGGGTTGATTTATTGACTACCCCTACTTGTGTGTCATTGGAACATTTTTCACGTTCGATAATGGAACGCAGTTGTTTGGGTTTTGTCCCAGCGTATGCCCATAGCAGGGATAGCTTATATTTATTATGGCAGTTTTTGATAATTGAGTCACCTTAGTAGACATGTGTTGATTCTTTTAGCTTACGAGCCATTGCCTCAGTCCCCTTGGGACCCCTTCCCTGTTTATCGGTCTGGTTCCTTTGGGTGAGGGGTTGGATTGAGTTCCACTTGGCTGTTTTCCCTGACTTTTCCATATCATATTTTTTGTAGTTTGTAAGCTAGGAAATTCATCTTCAGTGGTACTGGATGATTTCTTGTTTCTGGCAAGGCTTTGGTAGTAGTTAGATATTGTTATAGGTCTAGGGTTATCTTGGTTGGCAGTAGGCCTATGCTTATCTGTATTGGTGAAAGAGATAGGCCCATATTTCTCGCTTTGTTGTGGGAGTGGTCTAATGTTTTCCGACGATGTCTGCTTTGGCCTAAGTTTTGCTCGATTCTCTAGGCCTGTAATCCTAGGTAGGTTTAGGCTTAGGCCTAGGCTCAGACTCCTTATCTGTAGACCTGTTTAGATTCGGAATTAGGCCTAGGCCTACTTGACTGTTGAGCGAAAAGTGTTCCTTTGGTTTCTGGACAATTTGTTTGGGCTAGGCCTAATTGATTGGCCTTTGCCTAGTCCTGTGCCTTGGGTTTGGCTTGGGACTTTGGTTGGATTCATGATTATAAATTGATGGTAGGTAGATGGTGCTAATGATGTAGCATCTTGATGTTTTGTTGAAGGACTAGGGTCAGGCCTAGGCTCAGAGGGTTGCATTATGCATATGTCTAGTTGGTGCTGGCGGCTCATGATCTGTTGACTCATGTTATCTATTATACTTCTTAGTGAATGGTTATTTTGACGATCATTTCCAATATCATATTGTTGATCTTTAATTATTTATTTATTGGTTATGCATTCGTAGCTCTGCATTGTTGAGGGTAGGCCTGTGCCTAGCTAGGCCTAGAGAAGAGGGGTTAGGGTAGACCAAACCATGTGGCGTTGAACCCATATTACGTACCTCTAAATATCCTCTCTCCTTGGAAGGTGCTCGCGAAGATAACGTTTCTTTTTGTAGTTTAGCCACTGATAATGTGTAATATTAACACCAGTTCACCATTTCACCCTACAACTTGATTTTACACTGTATTATTGCAGAGTGTATGTATGTAAATGGCCGCCATCTTGCTGTTACATTCCAAAACCATCGACCCAAAATTAGGTGAAAACGACACGTATACCTACAAGCCTAATGCACCATACACTCGAGATAAAAATGCCATTCAATGATATGGAACAGTCCAGGCCTAACATTTGAAACGAGTATTCGGTAGGCCTGATCATTTTTATAGGACCAGGCCTAACTGTATTTACTTTTGGTTTGCACGCTTGGAAGTAGAGAGTCACAGGCCAACTATATTAATCAAATAATTCCTCTCTTTATTTTACCAATTCAAAGTTTTTTAAGTGTGGATATTTATCCACAATAGACGTGATGTTTTTTGTCACTTTTGAGATCAGTCTCGTCGACTGGTAGTTGTTGCTGCAAGTAGTTGCCGCATGTTGGCGATATCTTTCACTTTGGCTGTTGCCAGCTGGTTCTCGATCTCCTTCTGATCCGCGAGTCCAACGTGGCCTCCGGCAGTTTTTCTAAAATATATAAGCCATGCAAAATTCTAACTCGACACCTTCTCGCGGTTTGGCCCGTGAATAGGGGAGTTTCACTCCCTGAAACTAATGGCGAGCTCTGGGTCGTCGTCGGGGAACCCCTTCCCTTTGACTACCTCCCCGACGGCGACGACAAAGACAACACGGACGGATGATGACACAGACGGAGACGACCACGACGTGGGGGAACCCCTGCCCTCCCCATATGCTTGTGGCTGGTTCTGACCAGCACAGGCCTGTCCACCCCTTGTCCCCCCGCGTCATCCCTTACGTCCCTTTCTTCGTCTCGATAAGCCAAGTTGCATAAATATGAGACGTAAAGCAATATCCAAACCAATAAAAATATAGGTCATAACTGGATGATAACCCCGACTGCTGGAACCTGTTGTGGGTTTGTAGGTCTCTTACTTTTCTAATTTTTTGGGTAGAAGATTTTTCATTGTCGGGCCATCAAATTCCAACTCCCAACCTTCTCGTGGTTTGGCCCGTGATTAGGGGAGTTTTTCTCCCTGAAACTAATGGCGAGCTCTGGGTCGTCGTCGGGGACCTTTCCCCTTCCCTCTGACCACCTCCCCGACGGCGACGACAATGACAACACGGGACGGATGATGACACAGATGTAGACGACTACGACGTGGGTGAACCCTTGCCCTCCCCATACGCTTGTGGCTGGTTCTGACCAGCACGGGCCTGTCCACCCCTTGTCCCCCCGCGTCATTTCTTACGTCCCTCCCTTCTTCTCGATTAGCCAAGTTGCTTAAACCACAAACCTTAAACACCTTAAACCACAAATAGCTAAACCGCAAGAGGTTACGAACTTGGCCTTCAAATTCCAACTCGACACCTTCTCGCGGTTTGGCCCGTGAATAGGGGAGTTTCACTCCCTGAAACTAGTGGCGAGCTCTGGGTCGTCGTCGGGAAACCCCTTCCCTTTGACTACCTCCCCGACGGCGACGCCAAAGACAACACGGACAGATGATAACACAGACGGAGACGACCACGACGTGGGGGAACCCCTGCCCTCACCATATGCTTGTGGCTGGTTCTGACCAGCACAGGCCTGTCCACCCCTTGTCCCCCCGCGTCATCCCTTACCTCCCTCCCTTCGTCTCGATTAGCCAAGTTGCATAAATATGAGACGTAAAGCAATATCCAATCAATCATCATTATAATTTCTAGTTTTTACAAATTTATGAAGAAATTTTTGCTTATTAATCTTACGAACACAATAAATTAATTCATGATCACTTAATCCTACACTTATTATACCTGACTGAAAAATATTTTCATTGTGATTTGCATAAACATGATCAATTAAAGTAGCTGACCTATTATTAACCCTAGTAACAGACTTTATCAATTGTACCAATCCATGTGATCTAGTGAGAAATTTGAAATTATTTACTGGTAATGTCTTCTTACTCAAATCAATGTTGAAATCACCTAGAAAAAACAGTTCATTAGCTTCCAATTTTAAATTATTTACTTAACTATCAAAACAATCTGAAAATTCTTCTAACTTTACGTGTGGAGCTTTATAAACTGCTGTAAAAATCATTGGCTTTACATTCGGAAGCCAGAATTTAACTGACTGCAACTCAACATCTATCGGAAATTTAACTTTACACTTAATTACACTAGACATGAACTTCTCAGCAATAAAAATAACTAACCCTCCCCCTACCCTTTCACGATCAAATCTTAGCATTTTATAATTGTCAACAGAAATAAAACCGTCTGAAACAGACTCATCTAGATATGTTTCACAGCAAGCAAATATATCAAAATTATACGTGTCAAGAATAACTCTCAACTGATCTATATACTTATCCAACTTTCGTATATTGAGATGTCCAAGCTTCATTCCTTTTGGCAATATAGCTAAACCTTTAGCAACATCATCATTCATACTTTGAGGCTCTTTATCGACATCATGATTACAAAGATTTGTGATGTAAATTTCATGTACACTTAGAGGGGGAAATAAACAATTCATACAATACCATCTCGGCGAAACTCTTCTTGTTCGATTCTTCAGTTCATAGACATCTTGAACGCCACATTGAAGGCACTTGCTGCTATTATAACTGATTATACACTTATTACATTCGCATGGTCCAAGTATTGAATCGAATGTTTCATTGCTCATATCTATACATACCCGATGGAAAATATCTTCACATACCGAGCACTCTAGGCGTTTAGTTTTATTGTTCTTTTTCAAATTACATACGGTACAACGTTTAACTACTGGTTTAGCCATTATGAATGAATGAAATTGTAATGTTATAATCGAAAGAATATAAATCAAATTCCCTAGGTTAAATTCTGCTGTCAGAAAAGTAAACAATAATATTTTGAAGTTTGTTTATATAACAAGCGAACGTTCCAATTGATTTTTTGACAGAAAATCAAAAGTCAAATCCTTTTTTAAATATTTACTTCATAAAAAAAAAAAATTATGATACAAATTTGGCTTAACAATGATACTTCAAAATAAGGGAAGGATTTTTATGTCAACGAACTCAAAAATTACTTAATTAATATGATTATTTAATGAGTATTTAAGCCTAAAGCTGCAAGGCAAGGTACACAATGATGAAGACGTTAACACAAATCTAAATATGTTTAAATTCCTATAAAGATATTAAATTAAATTAAATGTATTTGCTCATCGCACACACTGAAACTACACCTTTGCAGAATTGGTAAGTGTAGGAACGGAACGAACAAGTGTCGTAACTGTGCATGTCGCCACATGCATGACATGACATGGCCAACACCTGCGACAATTACATTACCATTGCAAAACATTACCCAACGACCATCAACTTAAACATGAGTATCGTACATTAAAAAAAGGTCATGCACTTAACATCAGACAAGCTAAACGACAACATCATGATCAGGTTATATCTTCTGCAAATAACATATCGAAAGCTACATGGCAGATTATCAATGCTCAAACTAAGGCCCCTAGTCCTAAAAATCAACTTACGATCAACATTAGCGGAATTCCAAACTCTGACCCAAAAGTAATATCAAATCATCTAAATGAGTTCTTTATCAATGCTGGTATAAACAGTCGACCTCAGACACAAACCAATCACCTCATTCCTGGTGTCATCGAGAATAAGCAGGAAATTAATTCAATTTTTCTCCATCCAACCACCCATCATGAAGTAGCCGATATCATCAAAACACTGAATAACAAACATTCTGCAGGCTTAGACAATGTTCCTGGATCTGTTCTTGCAAAATGTGGAAGTATTATATCTCACCCACTAGCATTTATCATCAATTTCCTCCTTTTGCACAGGGACCTTCCCCTCCAAGCTCAAAGAGGCCAAAGTAATACCCATATATAAGCACAAAGGTAACAACCGAGATCGTAACAATTATAGGCCAATTTCCTTAACCTCCTCTTTCTCTAAAGTTTTCGAAAAAATCATGTACTCCCGTCTGTCATCCTTCCTTTCAAAACACAATATTCTTGCAAGCAATCAACACGGTTTCCAAAAGGGCAAATCAACCATAACTGCCATCTTCTCATTCCTATCTGCACTATACAAGGCACTCGATCATGGCGACCTGGCTATTGGAATATTCTACGACTTGAGTAAGGCGTTTGATACAATTGACCATAGTATACTTCTCTCAAAACTGGAATCTCTAGGTATCAGAGGTATAGCCATAGATGGATTGCATCATTTCTATCAGACCGTTTCCAGGTAGTAGAACTTGATAATATCGATGAAAATGATACAATTACTAAATTTCACTCCGACCCCTTAAACCTTGTCTGTGGTGTGCCCCAAGGAACGGTCCTAGGGCCCCCATTCTTCTTACTTTATGTAAACGACATGCCCAACACATTTGACGTAGGCATACTGACGCAATTTGTAGATGACTCAAGTCACCCTCTTAACTGCAACCAGAGATGGGCTTGCAGAACTCATACATAACTCAAATGTCCAAGCAAACGCAATGTCGGAATACTGTAAAAATAACCTTCTCTCCCTTCAACCAACCAAAACTGTGTACCTTAACTTCCACTCCACCTCTAGCCCCCCTCAGAGTAGTCCCCTAATTCGCATTGATGGCAAAAACATTATGAGAGCTGACAACGTGAAATTTCTTGGCATTACACTCTCGGAGAACCTTGATTGGTCTGCTCATATCGAAAGAGTATGCTCCAAAATAAATAGTGGGTGTTTTATGCTCAGGAGGATGAAGCCAATTGTTAGCAGCCACATATTGAAATTAATATATCATGCCCACATCCACTCGCACATCTCATATGGGCTTCTATTCTGGTGTATGTCACCACAAGCTAATCGTGTCTTTTTACTCCAAAAACGAGCTATACGCATCATCACAGGATCCTCATGGCAGAGCTCCTGCCGTAAAATCTTCCCCAAATTAAACATTCTTACCCTGGTAAGTACCCTTATACAAATTGCCGCTATTTTTGTACGTACACATTCAGAATACTTTCCTAAAAACTCATCCATCCATACTTATAACACCCGTGCAATTTCTAACATCCATGTCCCCCATCATAAAACCTCGCAATTTTCCAAAGGACCTATATACGCCTGCCTCTCCATATACAATAAACTGCCAAAACACATCAGAGACATCAAAAATCATAGTACATTTATTAGCAAATTAAAAGCATTTCTAGTAGAAAAAGCATTTTACTCACTAAATGAATTCCTAACAGATTAACCCTTGTCCTCCCTACAAACTGTCCCTTATAGATCCGTACTATAGGCTAGGCCCTACACATATATTTTAAATTCAATAATAATAGCTTTCATATAATCATTTTATCATAGGATAGGCTACCTATTACTCATTTCATTTTTTTCATTTCAATACTCAATTATTCAATTCAAATAACTTCAATTCTCAATACCGGTACTAGTATACCATACTAGTACTAGGCCAATACATATAACTTGATTCTCATTGAAATTCTCATTCTATTTGATTATTTATTTTATATTTAGTAAATTTATAAATTTACCTTGTTCTCCACTACAAACTTTCCCTTATAGATCCGTACTATAGGCCCTACACGTATATTTTAAATTCAAAACTAATCCCTATTAAACATAAAACAATAATACATAATCATATCATACCATATGCTAACGTTTTATATTATTATACATCCTAATGAACATCGTATTGTATTATATCATATCGATAACTCATTTCATTTTTTCATTTCATTATTGAATTAATCAATTCAAACAACTTCTATTCTCAATACTAGTATACTATACTAATAATACATATAACTTGATTAACATAAAATACACATTTTATTTGATTATCCATTTTATATTTAGTAAATTTTTAAATTTACCATGTCCACTACAAACTGCCCCTTATAAATTCGTACTACTACACGTATATATTAAATACAATACTAATTCCATTTCATAATCATTATATCATATCAAATGCTAGTGTTTTATATTATTATTCATCCTAAATAACATCGTATTGTATCATATCAAACCAATTACTCATTTCATTTTTTCATTTCAATACTCATTTAATCTATTCAAACAACTTCAATTCTCAATACTAGTATACCATACTAGTATCATACATATAATACATGAAATATGCATTCTGTTTTATTATTCATTTTTTACCATGTTTTAGCCTTAGAAACTATTCACTCCCTCTTCACGAAGAGGTGTATACTTGTACCATGTATTAGTCTTAAGTGAATAAAGATCTACTCTATCTGAGGTGCATGCAGACTCCGTACGACCGCTGCCAATGTAGCGTGCAGACGACTTGTGAACCGACTGTTAAGATGCCGACTGCGTAGATTGCCGCAGAGCTGCGACATCCCCTTTCGCCGCCTCCGATGCAACAGCATGGGCATAAACAGTAGCGAAGGTGACCGAACCTGTAGTATCAGAAAAGATTTTCTCCTGCAGACTAGTATTTTTCATCCCAAGAATGATGCACTGGATGAGTTCTTTCTCAACGTCCGGCTAGTTGCAGCTCTGAACTGTTCGTTCGGCAACTGGTTGCGCGTGTTAATTCAGATAATAAGACCTACAGATTGGGCTGAGAACTTGAAATGTAAGAGAGCCATGCCTATTATGAAGGTTCACTTACGAATGGTTTTTGTAGAGAGTGCATATCGACCATGTCGGGGTACCTCTCCGCGCCACATACTCTGAAATAGTTGGACGAGCCGAAATGCTTGTCAGATGGTTCGCACACTCCCGTACAAAACTATTTTTGAAGTAGCTTATTGCATTAATTAATCTTTGCTAAGTATATATTATGTATTTTGTTTTAGTTTTCATGTTAATATATTGTGGATTCTGCGATTTAATTACTTCTGGACGACCAAAACCAACCCTTAAGATTTAAGGGTATAAAAAGTGAAAATAGTTAACACGTCGGGCCACAAAGTTCGAATTTTTAAAAAACTGGCCTAGTCTATGCTATTGTTTTTGTTTTACAGTTAATTGTTCGGGATAAGCTTATTCTACATCAAAATCTCGTGGCCCATCAAAACCATCAATATCATCAACAATATCAGCATTTCCACTAAGTCCCTCGTAAAAGGCCTTAGCATATGCAGGAATAAGGTGCTGCAGTGCCTTTAGATCGTTTAACTTTGGTAATGCAATTTCTTTCCCATTCGGCCATAAAGGTATAAGCGATTCAACAAAGTTCGATGGGTCCAGCTGACGTCCACACTTTTTACGTTGAATATCAACCTCGACATATTCCCCATTAAAAAATGTTGATAGAAAAATGGAATACGGCATGTCTTTCTCTAACTTTACTTCCCGAACATGGGAGCCAATTAACTATTTCCTTGTTTGTATCAACTTTTCGATTGATGATTAATGCTCAAGGGCATCTGAACCCCAAAAGTCTTGTCGGCACATCTTATTAACGATTAGTGGGCTACTTTTACGGCACAATTTCATAACGCGAATGTATTCTTCTGGGAGGTAGATTCGTTCTTGATGTTTTAGACCGGCAAGAAACTGTGCCCGGATATTAGAAATCTTAAATGAAGTGTTTGTAAAGATGGATGTTCTTGCAGATTCGCTTGTAGAATTAAGAGTAAATTTGATATTTCTGTTCTGGTCGCCACAGGAGTCTGCCCACAGAAAAAGATGTTGAATGTTCTGTCCCACGTTTTCTCTCACATGCTTCATTAAAAATGATCCCACTTCTTGTGCATCTCTTCCAGCATCGCCCTCCACCCAAACGTAACAAAATCCTTTCCCAAGTTTACCTGAATGCACCCCTTAGTTATAGACCCACAACATGGCGCTTATAAAACACAATATTGGCAGGTATCCATGGTAAAGGCAATGTCTTTTCCAGGTCAAAGGTCAAACACTCAATATTTTCAGTTTCCTTTGCTACTTTCATATTGCATTTCAACAGAGATTATGCCTCTTTCCATAGATTAATGTGATTTTCACGATCCAATATTAATTTGTCCCTTTCCTCCCTACTTAGTGCATTATTAGCTGTTGGACCTTTGAATTGGTCGCATTTTTGTCATTTAAAAAAAAATTAAAACTGACGGTAAGTTGTCATAGAAAATACGCTTGTATGGAGAGAAGCTGACGGGGTTCTCTGCTTTATCAATGTACTGGTCAAACATTTCTTGCAACGTCATGTTTGCTGCCAAAAATTCTCGATGCGAAATATAGCGAGGGATCTTGTTAATATGAGCTATTATCTGGTTTTTAATTTCCACTGACACTTTGTTAGCCCCTCCTTTCTCTTTGCCTCTCTTGTCAACAATACTGGATAAACGAAGTTTCACCAACGCATTATTTGTCATAACATTTCAGAGAACATTTGCACACATAACATTAAGGAAGGAATCAGGTGAAAATGCTAAGTTCTAAAATATATTCACTATCAATGTGAAATTTTAAGGTAATATTAAACGTTATATTCTAAAAGTGAACTAAAAAAAAAATTGAAAAAAAGTTGAAACTTTTCTCAAAATTGATTTTTTTTCGCCAAAAAATGAAATTTTCAAAATAAAATTCCAACCAAAGTAATAAAAATAAAATTGATTTTTTGGATTTGTTTTGTTGCATATGATAAGCTTGAGGAACGTACATATTGAATTTTCATTTGTTCTTTTCTTTTGGAATTTATAATTTTTTTACTTTTAGCAACATTTTTGTGAAAAAAATTTAGTTTTGATTTTTTTGATTTTTGATTTTTTGCTTCACACAAATTTCAATATGTGTGTGCCTCTATATAACAATGATAAACATTCACAAAAATTTTCATAACAATTGATTGAATTGTTTGGTCAAAATATTAAAAAAAAAACTTTGAAAGTGTAGCAAAAACAATATAGCTGTAAACAGCCTTCAAAGTTTTTCTTTTGTTTGAATAGGAGTAACAAGCTGAAAAATTTGGTTGATGCTAGTTTGAAGGCCTGTTACATCACCAATGTTTTAACCATATACAGGGTATTTTATTTTAGCAAGTGGAAAGGTTAAACATTGTGTAGGCCTACTTGTAGGTTCATGTGTAGGCCTATTTGTAGGCCTAGCTTTAGCTTTGGATGTTGCCCATCGTACACGAATGTTTTGCTTGGCTGCCGAGATCTTCGGTCTTTTACCTGTACTAGGCCTACTTTACTTCCCCATAACACACTTGCAAATTTTAGATAGGGTTGTGCAATAACAATAACGTCAAGTCAGGTGTACAAGAAAATAGACACATGTAATCAAACCAAGAACACACCGAGTGCATTCCGTTACCTGCTGGCTCTACTGGGAGCACAGTAAACAACAGTGCTAGCCTGCGCGGTCAGTAGGCCTAGAAAACGGAATGGTTCCCAGTAAAAGCATCCAGCACAAACACTGCAGCTGTCAGAAAAATAATCGTGCAGTCAATTTAAAACATGATATTAATTATTTAGGGTAAACTTGAAGAGAAATGAAAAGATTTCACGTTTATTCTCGGTAATGGATTCAACAAATAAATTATTCTCTTGGCGGAATATTTAAAGCTGTCATCTAGCCTAGGCCTAGGCCTAAAGTCATCGACATATTATTAGGGCCTTCAAATTCCAACTCGACACCTTCTCGCGGTTTGGCCCGTGAATAGGGGAGTTTCACTCCCTGAAACTAATGGCGAGCTCTGGGTCGTCGTCGGGGAATACCTTCCCTTTGACTACCTCCCCGACGGCGACGACAAAGACAACACGGACGGATGATGACACAGACGGAGACGACCACGACGTGGGGGAACCCTTGCCCTCCCCATACGCTTGTGGCTGGTTCTGACCAGCACAGGCTAGTCCACCCCTTGTCCCCTCGCGTCATCCCTTACGTCCCTCCCTTCGTCTCGATTAGCCAAGTTGCATAAATATGAGACGTAAAGCAATATCCAATAAATCCAATCGACATATTAATTGCAAGCTATGAATTAAAAAAGAAGTGTAAGCTCGCAAATAAATATTCTTAGCTCATTCCGAATTATTATTGTCATTTTTATTCCAGTGCAATATCAAATATCTCATTTTTTTCTGAACAAACAAAGCAATTTATTAACTTTGGAAACAAACTGACATTTCAACGCCGCCATGACACTAGCTGGTTTATTGGCGATACTGAGCGAAAAACCTCCAGCACTTCCAGTTACTGAAGGCGCTGGGCCAGCAATTTACGGGATGCTCAGCACACTGCTGACAGCAGTTAACGGAACGGGTCCAGTAAAGCTGGCAGTACTTCCAGCAGTTAACGGAACGCAACCACTGTCAGCTGTTCCACAGCCTTCAAACTCGTGTGATTACTAAAACTCAGCATTTAGTATATCAATTATATAGTTTAGTGGTTTAAAAGACGTGTGCTGCTATCTAAGTGCATTTATAGCAACCCAGTGAAGACAACCCGCGCATTTTGAAAGCTAATTCGATGAGAAATCCATTCAGAGACAGCAGATTCTTCTCGCAAAGACGCCAAACAACCTAATTTTTGACGCACAACGCTGTGCCGGCGTGACAACACAATAACATTTCGTGTACTTATAGTTACTCAATCCCGATATAATTAACACCATTAAACAGATAACATTCCAAATTATATAAATAAAAAAATAAAAAAAAAATCACCCCCAAATTTTTTTTGCCGAATTTCACCTGATTCCTTCCTAAGCAATATCCAATCAAATCAATCAAAATAAAACAATATTTTTATTAATCGTTCATAAACCATACTCTTTGTATGTGTTGCCGATAACCTGTACTTTACATGTCTGCTTTTCGCGTCACATTATCCTACTAGATTACAAATGAATAATTACAATGTAATAATAAATATAATCAATTCTGAACCAACTAAGATCAAAATTTTGCTATGACATACACTAAAGAAAACTTATCCTACTGTTATTAATAATTTAATATTCCAAATATGTAGCTTCCCCGTCTGGGCCCGGGGTAGAATAGGCCCAGAGCATGGCTCTGCTAATCTTAAAAGGCGATTCAAGAGAAAAAGTCCACCTCGCAAACATCAGCTAGTAAGAGCGGAGTATCTTACACCCCGAAACTAGAGGCGAGCTCTGGCAATCGTCGTCGGAGACCTTGCCCCCTTCCCTTGACGACCCCCCGGCGACGATGACAATGACACAACGAATGATGACAAAGACGATGACGACCGCGACGTGAGAAACCCCCCTTCCTCCCCTTACCCGTGGCTTGGTTCTGACCAGCATGGGCCCCCCCCCCCCCCCCTAGGTTAGAGTGGTGCAGTATGACCTAACGGTTTTCGCGTCCTTAATCCAAATAAACCAAAAAATATGTAGCTAATATGTGTTGATGTTGGAGCATAGTTGTGTTATTTGGAGAATAAGAATAAGAGAATAAATAACATTAGAACAAGAAGTAAGACATATTTTCAAGTTAGCTAATTAATAATGCAGTTTATTACATTTATTGTATTAGTTGCATATGCATCCAATGTCCTTGAGTTGGTAGGTTTATGGTGAAAAGTACCAAACACTTTGCGACGCTCACTATTTTTGTTTACAAACTTAGTACATATTTTGGCTCTTATCAATCTCGCTAGCTAGCTTCTTATGATTATGAAGTAGTAGCAGATGATTGACTCGCGCGGGGCTCATTTGGGAACGATTCTCCCTTTTAACACGTTTTAGGGCACTGAAAGATCGTTTCGCGGTTGCTGCCGATGCTGGTACAGTTAATAATTAATATAAGTATAAGGAGCGTGACGACTTGATCAATCATAGAGAACACTGTTTAAGATTCACTATTGAACGTGTCTGCAATTGACTTAGCAGTTTTAAATTGTATGTCTTGCAAACCTGGAGTCGTATTGACCATAGTCAATTGAACTTGAAGACTGTCAAGATCAAAATCTGTTACAAGGACACCTAACTTATTTTTAATCTCATCCACGTCAAGTCTCGAGCAATTTCCGGGGATAAATGACGTCGTTCCACTTATGTCCCGAGTTCCATTTCTCGAGCCTTAGATTTTACATTGCTAAGGATATTTCCGAATGTATCATCAGTTTTTAAATTTTGGAGATTGACTTTCAACATACTTGACGCCTATTTGACACCTGCAGCTGAATAGTCTTCACTTTGAAGCTCTTGGGAAAGTAATTCGAATGGGCTAAATATTTCTATTGCACACGTTCTGGCAAGCAAGGTCTTAGTTTTGTATAGTTTGTCCAAATACCATGTAAAAATAGTTAATTATTGTAATTAAGCAAATTTATTTGCTTTCAGTGCTAATATATAATTTAGATACTCGGCGTTCATAATGAGTAATGTTTGGGTGTGTGGTAAAAGTATGTATAACTATTGTTCTAAAATAATGGCATCGATTTTTACATACAGTCGTCTATTCTTAGTAATATTCTTGCTCTTTGTGCCAACATTAAACAGTGTTTATTTATAAGATTGTTAGACTTTAATTGGCACGATATTTTAAGATGACAAATTAAAAATAAAGTTGTTGATTGTCATGTAAGTATCTACAATAAGCTCCCTGACCACACCAAAACCTCTCCCACCCTGCCTTCCTTCAAACATAAGTTGAAATCATATCTTACAGCAAACAGCTTTAAGTCCATCAATGACTACCTCTCCATGTAAATATTTACAGTAAATTCATTTTATCATTAAAATATTTACAAATTATCTAGAGTTTAACCACAAACAAGCACTGAAATTGTTAAAATTGTCTTCTTTTTTTAAATATTCCCTTAGCCGTAATAATGTAACAATCCTCTATATATATGTGCTTACACGCTCCCTTAGATTGTGCATGTATATTAGACACGTTCTACTGTACATCATTGCTGTTTTCTGTGCCATCAGCTATTCTTATCACAATATCATATCAATTATTGCTTTATATCCAACTTTTCTTTCTTCTATTTGAGTTCTTAATCCAGTAAGTAGGGCATACTATTATTTTGCATCTACTATACTTTAACATATACTCCGTGTATATCATTATCAATCAATCAATCATCATATATATATATATACATATATATATATATATATATATTTAACCTTGGTTTTATAGTAGGCGACTATGACGCTGTTATGTTAGTACTTTAGACAGAAATTAAAAAAGTGACTACTCCTCGGTGTAGTCACTTTTAATTTCTGTCTAAAGTACTAACAAATACCAAAACATCGTACGGTGAAATGCAACAAATCATTTATCATAACAGCAAGCCGCCTCTGGAACAAATATCTACTGCAAACCTATTCCAAAAATTCAGCCACCATGCTCAGGAGTAAAATCCACCATACTCTACTTTCTACTTACCAATAACAAACCAACAAAAAGGGTATCCTGCAAACATATTATCAGTTATCACAGTACTAGAGTCAGAATATGTACGCTCTATTTATAAATTAGTAACAGGTATTTTATTTTAAGACTAATTATTACTATTTTTATTCCTAATATTATTCCTAATTAACATTATGCTTCGGTATAAAATAAACATTGTTTCACTGTAAATATTTACATTAGTTTTAGCAGTTAAGTGATAATTTTGATAATTCTGGTTTTAGAATCACTATTAGTATAAGAATATAATATATAATTAAGTACTGGCATGGAGTAAATATTTGTATTAGATTTAGTATACTCTTACGCATAACTTATAATATCAAATTGTATATTTCATATGTAACCATACTATGTACTATGTATGTATACTATAGAGGTTGGCTACAATTAAAGGGGCTCCATAGCCCTATGTAGCACGCCTTTAAGCCAATAAATATCAAATATCAAATATATCAAATACATATATATTTCAAAAACAATTATTCCTTTATATCCATCTTTTCTTACTTGTATATGAGTTCTTAATCTTGTAGGGCATACTATTATTTTGCATCTACTCTACTTTAACATAAACACTTTGTATATCATTATTGTTATCACTTTTACTATTATTTACTATAGACTATTTTATTTCTCTGCAAAGAGTAGAGTACTTCCACACTGTACTAGTCTAAGTGAATAAAATATCTGTCTATCTATCTATCTATCTATCTATCTATCTATCTATCTATCTATCTATCTATCTTTCTATCTATCTATCTATCTATCTATCTATCTATCTATCTATCTATCTATCTATCTATCTATCTATCTATCTATCTATCTATCTATCTATCTATCTATCTATCTATCTATCTATCTATCTATCTCACATCTTATCAAATTCCAACTCCCAACCTTCTCGTGGTTTGGCACGTTATTAGGGGAGTTTTACTCCCTGAAACTAATGGCGAGCTCTAGCTGCCTGTGTAAGCTTCTCGAACGTATGATTAATAAAAGATTAATGTAGGTTTTGGAGAGTCGCAAGCTGATTGTCCCAGAACAATCTGGCTTTCGACAAGGACGGTCGGTTCATGATCACCTTGTCAGGTTGGAAGGGTACATACGAGATGCATTTTTAACAAAACAACACGTAGTGACTATTTTCTTTGATTTGGAAAAGGCGTATGATACGGCATTGAGATATGGCATTTTAAAAACTTTAGATAACTGGGGCTTAAAAGGGCACCTGAAGGCCTCGAGACCGGTGGGCATCCGCTCCCTGGAACTACTACAGGCCTTAAACATTACACTTCCCCTTGTTTTCTATAAATCAAATGGGGCAATCCCACCTTGGACACTGAATAAACCATGCTGCATAACACAGCTCTCAAAATACAAAAGGCCACCACATCAAACAAACAATATCAAGCACTATTCAACGAAATCCGATACAATACAAAGATTTCAGAAATATTTTTACAGACGGTTCAAAAATGAACAATTCAGTCGGCTCTGCCTTTACAATGGAGAGCAACAACTTCAACTTTAAACTCCATTCCATATACAGCGTCTACAATGCAGAACTGTTTGCAATTCTACAAAGCCTCCTGTTTGCTCTTGATAGTAAGAACTCCAAATTCTTAGACCTCGTTTACATTACTATAGTTACTACGTGGGTAAGAATTACCTGGGTAACCACTATCGTTCACACGACGCTGGGATTACCGTCGTATCGTATAGTTGAGTTACTATCCGATAGGGACGACTGGTGTAACACAGCCTCCTAAACACAACGTTCTAGGAAACAGTATTATTGAGAAGGCTGCGCGCTAAATGTCAATCGTAAACATAACCTTCAATTTCGCTTGACAGTTCTGACATTCAATATGGATTTAATTGCATTAATTGGACTGCTATCAACTGTGATAGGTCAGTGGTTTCTTGAAAGGCGAAGATTAACCGCGAATATAGAACAAATAAGAAGGAGAAGGAGATTTGTTGTGACGACAATGTTATGTAGACCGCGCCGAGAGAGAGACAGAGACGTGCTTGGACTTTTATTAGAAATGAAAGTTTCTGGGAGAAGGATGTCCCCTACTGGCCAGATGATAAATTCCAATCAGTATTCAGAATGTCTAGAACTACATTTAGTGATATCTGTGCGAACCTCACTGTACAATTAACAAAAAGCAAAACTACCATGCGAGAGCCAGTATCTGTTAGAAAACGTGTAGCTGTAGCAATTTTTTACCTGAAATCAGGGTCCGATTTCGGAGTCGTCGCTGTTGCATTTGGAATTGGGAAATCCACAGTTTGTAAAATCGTAGAAGAATTTTGCGATGCAATGGAAGAAGTTTACAACAATATCATCACATTCCCATCGACAGAGCAGGAGCAGGAAGAAATGGCAGAGGTTTTTTTAAATAATTGGCAATTCCCAAACACTTTGAGTGCTATTGACGGTACACACATACCGATAATTACTCCCGAAGAATATGGCGAAGAATATTATAACTATAAGGGGTGGCACTCAACTATTTTGATGGCTGCTGTTGATTTTAAATATAGGTAAGCACTACGATTGGCCTAGGCCTATTCAATTTTAATCTTTATTTAGCACTGGCGCTACTTACATACAACAAATTTGTTTATCTTTTACTGATTATAAATTCAGGTCTCAAACGAAGTGTAAATAGTAGCCTAGGCCTAGGCCATGAATGTAGTATGTATAATACCTAATGATTTGATTGTTTGTTTGTAGGTTTACATACATGAATGTAGGCTCTCCGGGTAGATCGAACGATGCCGGAGTATTTCAAACATGCAGTTTATCCAGACGTATAGATGAAGAACTCTTTGATAGCAAATACCACATTATTGGTGACGGGGCATTCCCACTATCCAAATTTGTAATGAAACCGTTTATTGGTAACAATTTACCACAGCACAAAGTTCATTTCAATTACAGATTGTCAAGAGCACGCATGGTCGTCGAGTGTGCTTTTGGGAGATTGAAAGGCCGGTGGAGAGTTTTGCTTAAACGGTGCGACACGTCATTTGATAAAACAGTGACAATTGTGTCAACATGTGTAAAGTTACATAACATATGTGAAAATGCTAATGAACTCTTTAGGCATGAGTGGTTAGCACATGTCGAACAATTTAATCACATTTATGTTCAGCCTGATGGACAAATCTACAATTGGGATGGAGTGGATGGACAACAAAAAAGAGATCATTTGGTTGAAGTAATTCAACAAATTCCATTAGCCATGGGTAGGATCCATAAAATAAGCATTGATTCTAATGAAGCATTGATTTCCTCATAAGTTAGCATTAATTCACAAATGGTTAGTTCAGATACCACGTTTAGCTAAAATGTTTACATTAAGCATTTGCCAGTTATAATTATTAATTAGCAAAAATTAAATTGATCAACAACACTCAAAACCTATCGAAAGTTCCACAAATAAACTCCAAACCCAATTTGACCATATTTAGCAGTTTTTTAAAAATCATGTGGCTTCAAACATGGATGACAACAGAGTAAAGTATTAATGTGCATTGTTTCAAAATTCAAGCTTTGACAATCAAGAGGGAATAATAATATATTGGTGAAGGGAACTATACAATAACAAGAATAATGTAGTAAACAGCTGATAGTTTAATTATTACTTACAATAACAAGAATAATGTAGTAAACAGCTGATAGTTTATTATTACTTGAGACTTACTCATCCTGATTAATGTAATACACCATGTTATTTTGTTCTTGCTTATTTGCAATTGTTTTAATTGACCCGGCGATGCCTTCCAAAATGCCCATAAGCCTAGAATCCCTGGCCGCACTTTCCTCTCGATAAGTTTCCTCCTTCTCGTCCAGTTTTTCTAAGTAGCTGAGGACTGATGCTGAGGAATCTCCAGCCCTCTTGAGCTTTGTACGTCGATACGATGATGGATTGGGGCTCGGTCTTTTTATTCCGGAACTACCGGCGACGGGGGTGTCTAATATTTCAGACAGTGGGGTACTGGGTGATGGAGTTCCACTGTCTTCATCTGCCATACAATCTTCACTTCTAAAAGTGAAAAAATAAAATCACAAGTCACGAAAAACAGCTCTTGGCCGGCTGTCGCCCGTGGCTGCAAACTTGGCCAATGGCCTACCGGTAGCTCTAGGGTAACTCAAGATTAATTATCAAGCTGGCCTAGGCTCATAAGACCTGTATTATTTCTTAGCCAAGCATGCCTAGGCCAATAGTAGGCTTATCTGTATTGTTGAAGGCCTAGGCTTGTGAAGGCACTGCAACTTTTGGCCACATTGCAAATTAACTTAGCCTAGGCCGACGGTATAGATGCCTGGCCTAGCCTAGGTCCTATACCTTGGTAATTATCCATCTAGTTCGGGCCTATTAGGCCTAGGATTGTGTAGGCCTAGGAAGTGCCTAGGCTTGGGTTATATTGTAGGGCCTATATACTCTAGCCTAGGCTAACTCAAAGGCCTAGACCTAGACCCATGCATTGCAATTTGTCAACAAGGTGCTGCCATATTTATTTCATATTGGCCTAGGGCTAGGCTTTTGTTTATTAAAGGGATAAATAAGTAGGTTTAGACAGAAAGAACTTACGTGGAAGTTGAATCCATTGAATCAATCACTTTCTTTGGAGTTGCCGTTGGCCGGCATCCAAAAATCGCATTCATGTCCACCCAAAATATCCAGGATGGTGTTTGATCGCCAGAACGCAACTCCCTTTTAATTGAAAAATACTTTTTCTTCAGATTATTGATACGATCCTTGCACTGTTGCGCCGATCTGATTGTAGAGCATAGCTCTTCAAATTGTTGTGCAATTTTTTCCCATACCACATTATGTCCCCTCTTGTTATTCTTGAATTGTAATTGAACCTCCGGCTGGCCGAAGATTTGTATTAAAGTATTTGACTCTTCATTTGTAAAATTAGACATCTTATATTAATAAGATAAGAACAAAGAAAGAATAGAATCTTAAAATGTAGCGCGGTCCAAAGATTGAGCTAGAAGTAAGGTTATGTAGGTCTGTCAAATTACCAGGGTAGCCAACTTCGTGCGTTCACACTACACGAATTACGCGAGTAACCGGCCTAAATTACCGTGGTTAGATTTCGTACCTGCGTAGCAACTATCAAGCGTTCACACACAGAAATTACCAGCGTAATCACAGTTACCCACGTAATTTGCTAGTAATGTAAACGAGGTATTAGTGTGCACGGATTCTTTAAGTTCACTAGAGGCTTTTTGCCAAATTTACACTACACACCCATTAATTAGTAAAATACACCTAATATTGTCGAAACTTGCAGCAAAACATAAATCAATTGTTTTTTGTTGGGTGCCTGGTCATTCTGGTATTTTAGGAAATGATGTCGCCGACCAAAGTGCCAAAGAAGCTGGTAACAAAACACAAGTTGATTGCCATTTAGTTGTAACACCTGATCTAAAAGCATTCTTCAAACGCAAACTTAAAGAAAAGTGGTGCGAAGAATGGCATATCATGCAAAATAATAAGCTTCGTTAAGTAAAAGACGATGTAACACCCTGGTTCTCTTCAAGGCGCTCTTCTCGACGCGAAGAGGTTGTTCTGACCCGTCTACGCATTGGACACACACATCTCACTCAAGCATACCTCTTAAGAGGCGAAGATCCACGCCCATGTGAGCAGTGTGGTGAGAATTTAACTGTTAAGCACATTTTAGTAGAATGTCCTCAACACATGGACGAGAGGAATGATTTAAAACTAAAACCTAATTTAAAAGAAATTTTATCTGATGAATCTGAGAATATAACCAATGTTTTTAAATATCTGAAATCAACAAAGCTGTATAATAGAATTTAAAAAATAGCACATCACTCTAAAAGAGAACACGGGCACTAATAACCTTAGTGTTGTGTGCCCTTAAACCCTAATAACTAACTTACTCTGGGTCGTCGTCGGGGAACTTTCCCCTTCCCTTTGACTACCTCCCCGACGGCGACGACAATGACAACACGGACGAATGATGACACAGACGGAGAGGACCACGACGTGGGGGAACCCTTGCCTTCCCCATACGCTTGTGGCTGGTTCTGACCAGCACAGGCCTGTCCACCCCTTGTCCCCCCGCGTTACCCCTTACGTCCCTCCCTTCGTCTCGATTAGCCAAAGTGCATAAATATGAGACGTTCAGCAATATCCAATCAATACCTCTGATAGTTCCACGACGATCCTCACGTAATGATGTGAAGTTGGATACAATTTCTTACATTGTAACAAGTACTCGTTGGTAGTTCTCTTTGAAACTTTTTAGAGCTTTCACTCCAACGCTCCACTGAGTTGGACATATGGTAGGAGTTGTTTAGTGGAACTCATTTCGGCAAAACAACCGCTCTCATGTTCTTCTCCCTTGTCACAGGGCTGAATGACGATGTTAGCAAATTTTCTTTCTCTTTTTGCAGAATCAAGAATGATATTAGAAACATCCCTGACAATTAGTAGTGCATTGCATACTAAATCACAAACTCTGGCAACTTCCTGAAGAGCCAAATCCAGGGAGTGATTCGCGCAATGCACAAAACCCGACATTGAGTTTTCATTTTCGGCCAGAGTTTTTACACCTTTAATGTGTCCTGTCATATCTGACGCCATGTCAAAGCAATGCCCACACAACATTAAGATATCCAGTTCAAACCTGATTAGTGCATCATTTATTAAATTCATAAAGGTGTTGGCTGAAGAATCTGGTGCATCATACATTCCTAAGAATGCCTCATCTCAAAACTTCCTAAGGATAATTCGGCTGTTCTTATACAGATAGTGACCTGCTCGTGACCGGCTACGTCTGTTGTTCCATCTGCAATAAGTTATGTATAAAGAAGTGATTTGCGTAGCAATGAAGATTTTGTTGCATAAGCATCAATCGCAGCATTAATATCGATATTTATGTCTTGTTCACAAGTAAGAAGCATGAGATTTTCTAATCGATCTTCTGACATGGTTGACCTAAGTAAAAAATAAAATGGATAATATTATACAAATAAATTTGAATCATATGTTTAACTAAAATTGCAAAAAGGACGTAATAGAAGCCTACCTTAATCTGGTTTTAAGAAGTTTCAACTTGGAAAATGATCGTTCCGCAGATGCAGATGACGGGGGAATTGTTGCTAATGCTTTGTAAGCGATGTATAGATTAGGAAATGCAGCCTCAAGATTGTATGAACACAATACTTTTAAAACGTCTGTTATCTTAACCATATTGTTTTTCTTGCTCTCGACTAAAATTGGTTGATCAACATCATTATCCTCTTCCTCGTCCGCATCAATATCGTCATCATCATGATCAACATGTTCTTCTTTTTCCTCTTCGTTTTCCATTTCATTTCCGTCGGGTGCAACAATTACTTCATTTACGAAGTTTGAGAGGGTCATTTTTGAATTTGAATCATTCAGCAATTCAGGTGAAATTGCGAATTTCAGCTGTTGAAAACTTTTGGCAAACATTACGAATTCAGTTTTTAATGATTGGCTGTCACATGATATCCACTGAGAGATTTTTTCGAACGCATCATCTGGAATGTCATTACTATTTTTTACATTCAGCAGCCGTTCTGGGGACAACGCAGAAAGGTCGGCAAGAATGCCCCGTGCTTGTTTAAATCTGCTTGTTATTGCGTTAATAGCTATGTCAACTATTACATAATAGACCTGACTTCTGTACTGATCAATGGCCAAGATGGGAACCTCATCTCTTGTATGTTCATCTGACATTAGCTTTTTACGACGAACCCTAGTTTCTTTTAACGTAGTTTCATCGACATCAAAACCATTATCTGTTGCAAATTATGTCGAGTCACAGTATATTTTATTGAACATTTCACCGTTTCGCAAGCTTTTAACCATGTCTGTTGTAGAATCAACGAGAACCATAGCATGAATGAAATCTAGGCTACTACTTTGAAGGTATCTTGAGAGTGGTGACGTATTTTCAAATAAAGTTCTCATTATGAACATCATTAGAACAAATCGAAATGATGTCAAATATTTTAAATGAGCCACAGCTACACAAGACGCTTCTCTGTCTTTCTTATCTTGCATGATAAGCTCCAGTGTGTCTACTAATGCCTCGTAAGTGTCATGCGTTACGTCTATGGCACAATCATGTGAGGTCCAACGGGTGTTTGACAAGTGCTTCATTCGGCGTAATCTCTTATTTGGATAAAGTCGTCTTTGGGCCTCAACGTATAGAGCAGTACGCTTCCTTGCGCCCATGAATGTAACGATTGTTTGAATATTTCCAAAAAAAATCCGGCTTTCTTAATTTCTGTCCACGGAATCCACAATGACCAAGTTTAAGATATGTGCAAAGCACCATACGTACATGGCCCGCGGGTTTTCTTTTTGGACCAAGGTTCTTAATCCCGAGTAAGGCCCTTGCATGCTAGCAGCACCATTGTACGCCTGAGCACATAAATTGGCTCGCCAATCTAACCCATGTTCTTCGCACAGGCGTTTAAAGAGAATAAACATTCCTTCTCCGGTTGCGTCTTCTGCAACATCAAGTGCCACGAGGCGTTCTTGTGGGTTGCCTTGTGCATCACAATAGCGAACTATCATTGAAAATTGGTCAAGTTTTATATGCATAGTTATAGTTTTGAACTGTGGTGGTACCAGTTTCATCTAGGTTGAAGATTCTGGTGCCATTTGAGAAAGATTCACACCTTGATTGCACATCGTGCAGTTTGTCAAAAAACGCAGAAACATTGTGCCTATTAAACGAAGCTGCTCTTGATAAACTACAGCCCTCTGGTTGACGAATGCTTAGTTGCAAATGACGCTTCAAATAACCTCTCATCCACTCTAGACCGGCCGTCTTATTTTCATTCCATTTATCAGGAAGCAACAATGAGTTCTTTACAGCTAATTGATATGCTAAACGCCTACAGTCAAACGTAGTTAATCCATAGCACAATTTTGATGATTTTGAAAGGTACTCTTCTAACTGAGTCTCCTGCTCATTTGTAAAAATTTGTCTGCAAGCGTAGTTGGGGCACATCCTGACGCTTGCTTCAGCCGTATTATCCTTCACTTTCTTAACATACCTGAAAAGAGTTTGGTACTTCAAGCCTTTTATTTCCGCTGCTTTTCGAATGCTCAGCTTATCGCGAACAAGAGTCACCGCCTCTCGCATATCATTCTCAGAGAATGAACCTTTGTCCGTTTTTCTCACTCGATTTCTAGTCATTTTCCACCTATGAAAATAATATAAACACAGAATTAGGCCTAGGCTTATGCTTGTCGGCCTGACTCTTGATAGATTTTAGCATCCACATGGGTCTCTATGAGTTTATTCAATAGTAGTAGAGCAGACAAGAAGAGATGTCTCATAGTGGCCCACACTACCAAATAATGTTTGATGACTAGAGTAACAACCCTAACCTAAAATTTTTTCAAAGCCTACGTTTGATATTTGTGCATGCATATAGTTACTTTCATAACACACAAACGGCAATTGTCTATTGTATATAATTATTATTATTATTATTATTATTATTATTATTATTATTATTATTATTATTATTATTATTATTTATTTTTCTGTTCAACATTACATTTACATGGATGTGTTACAGAAAGGGGACAAGAAACGAGCCGCAGCGACCCATACAGTAGATGTCTTGTCCCCTGGCCTTAATTCTAATTTATTTCTAATGAGTGATGATGATCGATGAGAACATTAATTAATGAATAAGTGAATGAATGAATGAATGAATGGATGTACACCTTGGATCTCTTCAAGGCGCTCTTCTCGACGCGAAGAGGTTGTTCTGACCCGTCTACGCATTGGACACACACATCTCACTCAAGGATACCTTTTAAAAGGTGAAGACCCACCACCCTGTGAGCAGTGTGGTGAGATTTTAACTGTTAAGCACATATTAGTAGAATGTCCTCAACACATGGACGAGAGGAATGATTTTAAACTAAAACCTAATTTAAAAGAAATTTTATCTGATGAATCTGAGAACATAACCAATGTTTTTAAATACCTGAAATCAACACAGCTGTACAATAAGATTTAAAAACAACACGCCATTATATAAGAGAATACGGGCACTGATAACCTTAGTGTTGTGTGCCCTTAAACCCTAATAACTAACTAACTAACTACATTGTTGCACAAATGAGATGCGTCCTATGCGTCCCTAACTATTATTGGGCCTTCAAATTCCAACTCGACACCTTCTCGCGGATTGGCCCGTGAATAGGGGAGTTTCACTCCCTGAAACTAATGGCGAGCTCTGGGTCGTCGTCGGGGAACCCCTTCCCTTTGACTACCTCCCCGACGGCGACGACAAAGACAACACGGACGGTGACACAGACGGAGACGACCACGACGTGGGGGAACCCCTGCCCTCCCCATATGCTTGTGGCTGGTTCTGACCAGCACAGGCCTGTCCACCCCTTGTCCCCCCGCGTCATCCCTTACGTCCCTCCCTTCGTCTCGATTAGCCAAGTTGCATAAATATGAGACGTAAAGCAATATCCAATCCAATCCTAACTATAATTATGAATTATATTAAATTAAATTACTAACTAAAACAGGCGACATAATCCAGTCCATATTCGAATCATTGTCCGTGTGTACATAGCGGTTCGTCATAAGATGAGTAAGTGTGTGAAATAAATAGATATGGTATTCAAATAAGTGGATGACTGATAGATGAGAGATGATTTTGTGAGATTGTTTATGATATGTGATGTTTATGAGAAATGAGTTTTAACTGCCGATTTGAAGTGTGTTGCGGAATCACATTGCCGGCGTATGCTGTGAGGCAATGAATTCCATGTTGAAGCAGATCTGTGGAAGAATGATTTTTTGATAGGCTGCAGTGCGACAGGTTGGAGGTCTTAGATAGACGCCCTGTCTATTGCCTCTTCCCAGGTGGACGTACCTGTACTCCACTTCCAGCCGTTTTAGTGGGTCCAGGTCTATTGTCTCTCGAAAACTATTTGTAAGAAAAAGTGTGTCTGTTTGGTTAATGATATTGTTTATAGTTGGAATTTTGCATTTTGTACGTCTTATTGTTGCACTCTTTTTATGGCCCAGAATGAATTTAGTTGCTCGGTTTTGTATTTTTTTCTAGAGTTAAAAGATTTGATTCAGTTGTGGGATGCCATGCGGGAATGCCATAGAGGATCCTACATTATGGCAAACTGTTGATGAAAAGTCACAACAACGTGCAGAGAATGACATGTATTTGACAGAACAACAACACGAGAAGAAGTTTCGTCATCTACTTATCCGTGACAATCGACGCTACCCTGCTGCTGATAAGACTGTATATAATAACAAGCTTACATCAGTCGTTCACAATCTTTCTGACGTAATCTTAGACAATGCCACGATTCAAGTTTTATCGAAAGGTTTTAACTTTGCTTTGACGCCGAACAGAATACAGGTTGAAGAAATTATTTCTTGTGTTGAATCGGCTATTCATTTTTTATCGTCTAACGTGGCCGAAACTATACGACAAGACACGTCGATAATTTTACGTAAAGCTAAACTACCGGAACGCAACATATCTCACACCGAGATTCAAGCTTTAAAAAGACTGAGGAATAATGACAAAATAATTGTTTTACCCGCTGACAAAGGCAATGCCACTGTTATTTTAAATATCGATGACTACAGACTGAAAATGACACGTCATTTAGACGATTCTGCCTATAAACTTTTAAAGTCACACCCTTCCACTTATTTAGAAAAAACGACTATAGCCAAAATAATGGCTTCAAAAATTGACCCTATACAACATAAGTACTTAATACCTAGGGAGAAGTCTTCAAGATGCCCCAAATTGTACGGTCTGCCTAAAATTCACAAATCTGGTATACCTTTGAGGCCTATTGTAAGTTCATTTGACTCCCCTCTTCAGCCACTAGCGAAACACCTTGCTAAATACTTACAACCCTAAGTTGAAGACGCCAAATCATATGTAAAAAATGCTTACCACTTACTTGAACTCTTACGTGAATACAATGTGTCCGAAACTGACCTGTTGGTGAGCCTTGATGTAGAATCACTTTTTACCAATGTTCCCATCGACGAAACTGTGGAAATCATGCGTGGTTTACACATTCCCGAAGACATGTTGATTTTGATAAAGCATTGCTTAGCCAATACCTATTTTATATATGAAGGTCAGAGATATAAACAGGTCAAAGGTGCGCCCATGGGTTCGCCGCTATCACCAGCAGTGGCTAATATATTTATGCAACATTTTGAAGACCGTGCTCTGGAACTATCTACATACAAACCTAAATTACTTTTACGCTACGTTGATGACTTCTTTCTCATTTGGCCACATGGAAGGAGTAAACTTGATGAGTTTTTAGCGCTTATCAATAGCCTACATGTTAACATCACCTGTACCATGGAGGTAGAAGAGAATAGACGTCTTCCGTTCCTGGACGTTTGTATTTATAAAAGAGAAGATGGAACCTTAGGCCATACTTTGTACAGAAAACCAACCAACACTGGCAGGTATCTTAACGCCCTCTCGCATCATCACCCTGCCCAACTTAACGCAGTGGTCAATTCACTCGCTTCGCGGTCTAGGAAACTTTCTGACCGCCATAATGTTAACAAAGAAACCCGTGACCTGCGCCAAACTCTCCTTAACAATGGCTATTCCGATGACACTATTAACAGAGCGTTTAAAAACACTGTCACACCTAAATTACCTGAACCTAAATCAGAAGAAAAACCGGCAGCATTCGTGCACCTTCCGTACTTAAGGGGCACATCAGAAAAAATAGGCAAGCTGCTTACAAAACACAACATAAAAACTACTTATCGCCCTTACAAGAAGATAAGCGCTATGGTACGTAATGCTAAATACAATATACCCCTCGAAGCCCATGGGGTTTATGAAGTTCCTTGTGGGTCGTGCAGTGAAGTGTATGTTGGTCAGACTAATCGCCGCATATTGGTGAGACGTGATGAACACCGTTTAGCAGTCAACAGTGGCAAAGAGACATCTGGTTTGGCCCAACACGTCAAGAGTACTGGCAACTCAATTAACTTTGAAAACACCAGGACGTTAGCCTCAATCAAAGAGTTCAAAGTGCGTATCATTCGAGAGGCTATTGAAATAGAAAAACGACCGGGAAGTCTCAACAAACGGGATGACGGACAACGGTTGCCTACTTCCTGGAAACCTGTTCTCCTACAACATCAACAAGAAGCCCGTGTGCTACGTTCTAACAACCTAAACGTCGTGACGCCAACACAAGACCCCAGCTCCAGCTGTTGTGTTGAAGACGTCACTATACCCGAACGAGGACCTATGACGCGTAGTCGATCCAAACTTGTTTCACTACGAGATAAGCACGATGACGTAGACATACACGCGAGAGTGACAGCAGCGAGAACAGTCAGTTCGCGAGTGAGGAGCTCCAGGCAACACATCGTGGAGTGAAGGCCTCTGAGGATGGGAGATGCGACTTTCCCGAAACGTCAGGAGAGGAGGGGTAAGTCAGTGCCCTCTTCTTTAATAAATTATTCGCGGCAAAAAGCCCCAGTAAAAAACAATATGTTTAAATATATATATATATATATGACATAATGAAATTCTTTCGAGTTTCTGAGTTAAATAAGTTTTATTACCAACGTTTCGGACAGTCTCCCTGCCCATTCTCAAGGTAACGACATACAAATTTAAAAAAAAACATTAAGTAAACAAACAAGACAATAACAAATAATATAAAAGACAAAACAAGTCACTGCAACTGGTCAGCATTACATTTAAGATCTTTGCGATGACCTTAACAGGCGTTTGGTAGGTGGAGCTTCAGGTGGCTTCTTTCTTCTCCTATCCATTCTAGCTGGAGGAACTACATTTTCCGTGGCAACTGGGGGTATTATCGGCACCACATGGCTATCACGTAGCGCCAGTTTCCAGGTTGGTGCTAGTCTTTTCGCATCATCTCGTATGTTTAAGTTATACGGTCAACTCAAACGGCTCCGCCCCCGCCCGCCGTTGGAGAAAGGCTGCATCATAGCGAGCGTTGCTGCTCACCGAAGCAACGTGACTGACAACATATTTATTTTTAATGTCCTCTTTTTTGCACCAGCACTTATGGCAACCCTAAATCTATCAACCTCTGCTAGTCACTCGATTTAACTCAGTGGGTTAATATATTCTAGCGTGCTATAATCTACTATCTACCTGTGGGTGCGGTGAAATGCGCAGTGTTACAGTTGGTTTGTAATGACAGTAGAATCCATAGATATTGTAATATCTGCGAAAGTTAGTATCGTTGCGATGAACCTCACTACACTTTTAAATATAGCTCGCAACCAATTTTTATACGTCTTGGAGATCATGTGCTAGTGTCATCATAAGATTTTGAATAATTACCATGCACTTGACGTGCAACAACGATATGACCTCGCCGCCCCGCACCTTTTGACTGCCATCTACACGGGCCACAGCAGCACACACAGCGCAGCGGCAGTCTCGCAGTCGGTCAGTTGTTCTTGTCGGAGGCGGATGTGTTTGGTCTCCGCTCTTCGTTCTGTTCTTGTTCGGTCTCCACAGTAAAAGCAGTTGGCTTCTGTTACTACTGAATGTGTTTTGTTTTTTGTGTGTTACCGTAACGAGAAAGTCTGTTCTATTCAGACTGAAAGTTATTTTTACACCCTTTTCTGTATTGCTTGTCAGTTAAGTGCTTGTTATCTCGGTATTGCGCCCCGTTTGTTCCGTCCATACAGCCCGTGGAGTTTATATGTGGTCAGTGTGAGATAGCTTGTCTTACTGCTGCATGTTTTGTTTCAGCAAGTTTTGGCTGTTGTGTCCTCATATTGTTCTGTTAAATGTTTGTTAACTTCAGGTGGTTGTCTGTTCTGTCCAGAGTGGAAGGTTTCGTTTGCTTTTTATTCTACCCTGCTTGTCTGGTAATGTCTTGTTACGACTCACAACAGAATAACATGCTGTGTAGTGTGTGCCCTCCCTTGTACTGAAGGTACGACCTCCTACTTCCCTACTTTCTTGTCAGGAGGAGGTTGTTTTCCGGGATTCCGGGATTCTTGTAATCTGCATTCAAAAACACTACCACAGATTCACCAATTAGTCCTACCTTCAGATATGAAAGTATTTTTTAAACACAAGCTTAAAATATCAATGGCAAAATTATTGGGACAAGATTGCGTGCCAACTTAAAACCATGTTAAAAGTGGTTTAATAATGAACAATTGGGTACTTGCTGGTGTACTTAATTCATGAAAGATACAAGGAATTAAAAATAAAGTCTCTAGAAGTAAAATCCAATCAATCGAATCTTCAGTTTTACGACCTCATTCCAAAGTTGCATTTTAAGATTTTGTTTAAACATGCTTGGGCCTAGTGTTTGGCTTGCTGTTCAATACCAGGATAACAATGCTCTAAAAGAATCTTTAATGATATTCATGGAAACTTATGTAGGAATTAAATAGGTTGTAGATGATAAAGATAATTTGCAAATGACATTCCCATAACAGTCTTCTTCATCTCCCGTGGCACAATTGTTTTAACGCATTGTTAGCTATCGAAAACTTCTCATCCTTGTCGGATGGCATGTATTTAACGAGCACTTGATCGGCGTCCAGTGTCATGCCGTTCACTTCACCCCCCTCTGCCACTAACCTAGCGATTATTGGTGCAGGCTTAGGGTCCTTATGCTGAAGTTCCCTCCACATCCTTAATCGGTAGTAAATTCCAGAATACTTTTGAGGTCCTTCAATTTGGCAGCTTTTATTGGCCGTGGTGCATCATACTTTTGTTCTAAATTCAAGCACACTAGTGGTGCGTTGTTTCTACTAGCTGTTGATGGACGTCCCCGAGTATTTTTAGATATCTCCCACAGCCTTCCAAGATTGGAAATTTATATTTATATTATTATTTATACATCTTAGTGCGATAGTCCTAACCCAAACAAAGTAATATTTCCTTAAAGTTTGTTTTTACAGTTTGATAACAATTTGACAAAAACTAATTCGAGAGAACTAGGTTTCTTATTAATCCAATAGTTCTAAATAATATAATAGAAATAATATTAAGTAAGCCCGGTGTATATATAGGTATGCCTACAGTCCCTACACTATAAACCATTTGTTATTTTGTATAAAGTGCGTTTAAAGTATTTTATGTTACAAAATTCAAGTTTAAACAAGATTTCTTAAATTCACCTTGTTTGAACAAGTATTGTGAAAGATCCATTTGGCAATTGCTGTCTACTGAGGGAGCTAACATTTGGTTGCACATTGAGGCTCTTACAGCGGCTTTAAATTTTGAACAATCGGTGTTACATTATTACCTCCCTTACTTCTTAAAATTGAAAATACGTTCTCAATGCAATCCTGCATAAGCGGCCGAGTTAATACAAATCTGAAGCCATACCGGTCACGTAAATCGACCCACAAGCCTTTCAGTGCTGAAATATTCAACAACCAACCCTTGATGCAACTAACTAACAGTAACTGTGCTTTTATCGCATTCTGTTTCTCTTGGGTCATGGGAAATTGCTCCCATACGGGCAGCAGAACGTTGTTTATGGCCTGCGTCACTTGGAATATGCAGCGGCTTATTGACGTTTGGCTCATGGCTGCTGTAAAATCTTGTCCCACCCGGCGCTGGTAACTTCCTCACGCGAAAAACTTTAATGTTGCCAGAACCTATAGGGAAGGAAGAGTATAAAGGAACTACGACACAGTAACATTGTGAAGTCTTTCCGGGAAGAAATTTGAAGTTAGTCCTAGATAAACCACGACTTAAATGGTCCTTGCTAAATGCTAGAAAAATTTAGCTTAACAAGTAGATAAATTTCCCATTAAATCTGTGTCTATCTATCATGATTGAAAAGAAGGGGTCCGATTCAGATTTCAGATTCCGGTACAGTATAGGGCTATTTATTTTCAAACAAATATGTAAGATTAGAATTTATAAATAGATATAAAAAATTAGAACCATATTATGGTTAAGGCCTAACACAAACAGTGGCTGGTACATGCCTATGCCTAACATCTTCTATTTTATATAAAGTTGGAGCCCGCAAAGTCATAAACAAGTGTGCGGGCCATTTGCTAAATAAAAGTACCAGTGACATCAGATAACGACAAAAGTATGGAAAACGGAATTTCTCATATTAGGCCTATAGTCTGTAGCCTTTAAAGTTGATGTGTAGGTCCTTCCAAAGAGAAGTAGACCTAAAGTAAACACTATAGCCCTACTAAATAATATTATAGTAGTGGGTGGGTATGTTAGGCCTACAGGCACCGAGATTAGCCACTGAGCGCGCCACTGATAATACACGAAGAGCTCTGGGTGGCTCCTTTTGGTATTAATTGTGTGAAGATTTGGCAATCACCCATCCTTTTCCATGTTATTTGTACATTGTTAAATTGCCGTTATAAATGGTATTAGTTGCTATGGATATTGAAAATCATGTATACACATCAAGAAATTCGTTCTGTATCGTCGGCTGTACTAATCTTATAGCCAAAACAGGACATCACGTCACGTGACAAAACGTCACAAAACACGAACTCTGTCCCCATCTAAATCAATGTATGGAGTTTTTCTTGTAACATTCAAAAGTCTTCGCATTTTTATATTATTGGAGCCTTTGTCACTAACAAGTTCCTTGGGAATAAACCCAGTTTCTCGTCGGGGACTTTCCCCTTCCCTTTGACTACCTCCCCGACGGTGACGACAATGATAACACGGAGATGATGACACAGACGGAGACGACCACGACGTGGGGGAACCACTGCCCTCCCCATACGCTTGTGCCTGGTTCTGACCAGCTCAGGCCTGTCCACCCCTTGTCCCCCCGCGTCTCACCTTACGTTCCTCCCCTTGGAAAGAAGTATACACGGTGGTAACTCACACTTGTAGATATTGTTTTATCTTGGAGGCGCAAATAATCTTAGCTGTTAAAGCGCCCAAAAACTTCTACTAATACTAATACCAAACCATTGGCGACCCTTCTAGTCGGGTTACGTTGTTGATATATTTTTAGTTTAAACTTTGATGTACCCAATCTATTGAGTTTCGTTTTGAGCCGAAACCCTCCATGGCTACTTCCGGAACCTGATATTCGTTTCGACCTTTGCCGATACAATAAGAGCACCACATCAGATGTGATTCTCCAAAGTAGTTTTTTAAGCTATTTGACTGCTTCCGAGTAGTCTCTTCCTCCAATAGTGCGCAGTGTTTTGATCTAAAACCATGCACATGTAATATAAATAATCTAATATTAGCTATAGTCCTAATGATTTAATACGCAAATAATAAAACTTAAAAGATGTATCCAGACTTACACAGCTTGAAAAGAAAGCTTTATCTCAAAGTCTGTACTTGTAGTCGTGAAGGTTCTTTTTCATTAACAATGGCAGATCTTCCATAACTTTTTGGAGTAAAGTAGCAAGTTTTTCAGCTACAGCATTAGCTGGTGTATTGATATATTGATAAATTATGTAATAAACTACGCTCTTGCTCTTCCCGGATCTATGCACTTAAATATTCTCCCATTTACACTACTCAGAACCGTCTATCAATCATTGGCTGAATCGTTAATTTTATATGGAATTCTAGCATGGGGTAATGCTTCGCGGTGTCACACGCAAAGGGTTGAAGCTTTACAATAAGAATGTTAAAAATGGTAATGTGTGACATCGATATCGAATCTACATTCACTAGTAATCAAATATTTTCCTTTTGTCACGTGTTGCAAATTCACTCATTATTCATATACAGATTTCTATTGTACTTTTACTTTAAATCAGATTTTAAGTTCCCTATGGACACCTGTAAGGAGACAAGGCTCAAAGTGGCGGGTGCCTTAAAAGTTCCAAATTTTAACAACAAGTATGGCCTACGTGCCCTGTCTTATTCGGTCCCTTCTATATTCAATAAGCTACCGTCTTCTCTTAGAACCCTGTCGTCCATTTCTAAAATTAAAACAGATCTAAAATCACATCTTCTCTCTGATACCTTTAGCATGTAAATGTTTCTCATAATTTTTGCTGTTCTAATTTGAACTGTTATTTACTTAAGTTTTTGTTCAAAATTTCCATGATATGTTTCACTCGTTGTATACACAAATTTTTCTTTTCCTTTGGTATTTTTTGTTACTGTTGAACTTACATCATTACTTCCTAAAATACTTCCCACAGCTAAGCCTGAGATTTATTTAGTTACTAATTCCAGTTACAATAATGTTAACAGATGAAGATCGTTGTCAGAGAGATAGATAGATAGATAGATAGATAGATAAAGGTCTTTATTTTAAGGCGGGATTAAGGCTAGTGAAGCCTTATCTTCCATCCAACCTAATACTACTACTAATAATAATACAAATGATAATGAAGGCCTAATGAAAATTATAGATAATTTGAACACAAAGTAATTGGCCTGATGAAAATTACACATAATTAACTGAAAACATAAACATTTGAAATTATGATAAACAATAAACACAATTTAGCTATCATTTCATTCTCCGCATTCATCCATCGCTTTCATACAGTTTCATTACAGTAACAAAGAAGGCGTCCTCGTAAAGTAAATAGAGTAACACAGGTAACCGAGCAAATTAATATGTAATTTATTTTCATTATTTGGGTTGTTTGGGTGTTTTGATATTACTTATTGTTTGTACAGTTAAGAATTTGAATAATAGGAAGAGAGAGAGAGAGAGAGAGATAGATAGATAGATAAAGGTCTTTATTTTAAGGCGGGATTAAGGCTAGTGAAGCCTTATCTTCCATCCAACCTAATACTACTACTAATAATAATACAAATGATAATGAAGGCCTAATGAAAATTATAGATAATTTGAACACAAAGTAATTGGCCTGATGAAAATTACACATAATTAACTGAAAACATAAACATTTGAAATTATGATAAACAATAAACACAATTTGATTCTTATAACTTCTGTCTGAGTTGAACTTGTTTCGCGTAACTGATTGAGCGGCCTATAAGCCATTTAAGTGTGAGAGCGCGTGACTACTATTCAATTCTAGCACTGACTCTATTGACTGGATCGCGCTGATGTGATTTATAACTTGAACGGTTTGAGATTGAACTAGTACTGCTAGCTTGTACGCGGATGAGAAAGCCTGACTACTATCGAGTCTAGCGGTTCAGTTTAAAAGTGGCATTGCTTACCATTAACCTTTCAATATTCTTATTGACTACCGTCTGAGTTTAACTGTACTCGCGTTGCTGTAGCGGCTTTTGTTGCTATGTAGGAGTGAAAGCGCGTGACTACTATTCAATTCTAACACTGACTCTCTACCAACGGATTGATTAGGCTGTAGTCAGCTGGTGCTAACGTTCAAGTGATGTTTAAGTGCCATAGGGGCCCAGTGTAGGGGTCCACGGGCCTAATTAGGCTCTGGGAGTGAGGCTTAAAGCCGTCCCCAACAGTTCTTCGGAGGCGGACCTTGGCCTGACTTTGTCCCCACGCTGGTGCTAGTTTTGCTATCGAAAGTTACGCTTACGGGCTAATTCCTTTGCTGTTTATAGTTGCTTTTCTTACTTTGCGTATGATGAAATTTAACTAGTGGAGTGAAAATAAGGTAAAATATCTCACATTGTACTCTTTGTTACGACTTTGTATGGATGCCGTAAGGGCCAATCGCGTCTCCACGGGCCTAATTAGGCACTGGGATTGAATTCGACCAGTCTTAAGGACATGGTTTTACTTTCAGTTTCGCATCTTGCTATACAGTTTGCAACCGACTCTGTATCTACTTCTTTCCGGGCCTGGAGGGCCTAGATAGTTCTCGTATTGGCCCAGTTAGGCTACGGGATACTTTTATTTAGAGTGTTTTTCGCTTTGAGGCCAATCCCCAAGCCAACCACCTCTTGTTATCATCTTTCTTGTTATTTAATCTCTTTCCTTGTTACTAGTGGCCGACCACTGGCCCACACCCTGCAATCGAACGCGAGGGCACCAGGCCCATTGCTCTCGCGATCTGATTCAAGAATCAGATGTGAGTTCGGATAGCTCATTTGGTGCAAGGAGGGAACAAGGTATGCCGTTTGCTCATACACCCATTCGGACTTCGGGTTCCTGCCGCCATTCGAGGCTAAACAGGGCAAACAACGACCAGCTGCTCTTATCGGTTTCAGGAGCAGCAATACGTCTCCCTACTTGAGGGCCACACCACGAGGAGGTTACGAGTTGGATTTTAGTGACCCAGTTGGATTTTAGTGACCCAGTAGATAGGGACATTTTTTTTTTTTTTTCATTACCTTGTTTCTTCCTTGAGGAACCCACCCGAGCTTCAGCTCATATAGTTCCTTTTGTCTATTTCTTTTTAGTGTTTGTCTTGTCTTTTCATTTGTTTATTTCTTTTGTTTGTTTGTTTGTTTTGTTTCTCATTTACTTGTTTTGTTTTGAACTTTGTTTTTGTTTTGTACATGTGTTCTTTTTGTACTTATCCTTTATGTACTTGATCTTTTGTACATTGACTTATTGTTTCTTTTGTTCAATTTTTGACAAGGTCTTTATTATTTCTTTTTGTACTTAATCTTTTGTACTTTCTCTTTTGCTTCTTTTATTCTGTTTTGACAAAGTCTTTATTGTTTCTTTTGTTACATTGTTTTGTCTTCATACATAGTATGTTACATAATTTTACAAAGTCTTTATTTGTTTTATAACATAGTATATTCATTTATTATAATTTTTACAAAGTCTTTATTTATTTTATACATAGTATGTTGCATTTATGTATATTACATTTGTTATGTTACAAGTCTTTATTACATCACAAGATACATCTTTCTTACAGGTATATTGATCTATAGCTAGTTTTCAACAAAGAATGATACGGGGGCCTCTATTACATGTCATCTTAACCTATATTAATTACCAAGGAACTTAACGAATAACTTAACTACCAATCTAGAGTACTAATTAGATGACGAGGCATTTGGCTACAGGCTACCTAGTATCGCTACCAGATTCTTCCCCGCTTCCCGCAGGTAGGGCCTGTGCCAGGCGATGCTTCGTTCGCCTTAGTTTATAATCTACCCTTAATTCCTTTATGGAATTTAGAGTTATTTCCCTTCGAGGGTGTTGGGTCAACCCTTTTTCACAACGGGAGGACAAGGTCATCGATTCAAGTCCCTCCGGTTGCTCCATTCAGTTGTTAGTGAGCGGAGTTTTAAGTGTTTGTCCCCACCAGGTGGTATGGTGGGGGAGACGCTATTTAGCCATCGAAAAAGGCGGCAGTGATCTCTAAGGAGGTCATGAGAATGTTCATCGTTACGGTGAGCATCTCCCCCCTGGTTAGGCCCAGCATCGTTAACCAACCCCGCGTCTTCTTGGGAAGGCAACCTCTGGCACCGAACACCAGGGGTACGAGGACAACTTCCTCTGCCCCTATTTCGCTCTTTATCTCATCTACTATGCGTTGGTACTTGTCGCATTAACTTTTGATACCTTTCTGTTCCCAATCTGTATTTTTGAACCGCACTGTCACGTCCACGATATAAGCAGTTTTGGTTGGTGTTAGGAACACTAGGTCCGGTTTCAATAGATCAGGTCCGTCAGCCCAGGACTGTTCCTTGAAACCGACCATAGCATTGTCCTTTGACAAGACCTGCTGGAGAATTGTATCTCTGGCGCGGTTATGTCTACTGATTATTCGTTTCTTTGTGAAGTTACACTCCCCAAGGACGTGGCCCAGAGTTTCGGCTTTGTCACTTAATGTCCCGCATCTACGGCAGGTGACATCGGATCCTTTGCGGCCGGAATGGTGTAAGGTTACTCGGGTGGGTGTCATGTTCACCCGCATGAGCAGTGCGTTAATCTTGCGATTATCACCCAGTAACCTTTGGTCATTGCATCGGATCCAACTATTACCTATGCTATCCCCTCGGAAGCTCCCCACCCCCTTACCATGGCTCAGCATGTTTTCCCATTCTTTCCGTTGGAATTCGGTTTGTTTCTCCTTAAGGAGTGTTAATTTCAGGTTTTGATATTGGCCAGGACACTTGTAGCTTGGCGGCGAGGGAGCGTCCTCTCAGGAAGAATCCTGATTTGTTTAAGAAGCTGTGACCCTTCTTATCTTTATCGGCATAGATGTCGCTAATACCCTTGAGTCGGCCCCGCTCAACCATCCTAGCTAGTTCGTGTAACGCCAGACCTCCATCTTTTACCTTCGCGTAGAAAAGACCGTTGGGTGTAGAATCGGGCAAATGTAGGATACGTTTAATCGCGTTCCTCAAGCATCTGTCAGCCCCCTCTAAGGTGCTGATGGACTCTTGGCCCATGGTCAGTGAGTACAAGAAATGTGGTTCCATGTACTGTTGCCATATGTGGACCTTTTGACAGGGCTTGAGTTTTGCTTTCTCCAATCTCTTTATTGCCTCGTGCATGGCCTTTGTGCATTCTACACCCTCTAATCCCGCGAAGGATGTCCAGCCCATTCCTAGGTATTTATTACCCTTGGACTCTTTTAGTTGCTTTACTACAGTCTCTTTCAGGATTATCTCTGGCTGACCGACATACCATGTTCCTCTCCCTGCGATGATTTGGTGCACTTTGCATTCAGCAATATCCAGTGTCATACCAAGATCACTCAGGAAGAGGTCGAGCAGCTATAATTGCTCGTGTGCTCCGTCCGCGGTCGCGGCCGTGAGCACGAGGTCGTCTGCGAAGGCCAGCACAGAGATTTCCTCATCGGCATTTTTGACACCGACTTCCAGGGTTTCAATGGCCGCTAGGATCGAGTCCATAATATCGTTGAATATCAGGGGGCTTAGCGGGTCTCCCAGCTTCACACCCCTTTTTATCGCGATATTCACTGTTGTTTCTCCGCATTTGATGGCTGTTGTAATTCCATTGTACATCCGAGATATTGTCTGGATAGTATTGACGCCCAAACCCTTGGTCTCTAGTGCACGCTCTATAGCCCAGTGAGGAATGGTGTCGAATGCTTTGGAGATGTCGGTTTGGATAATCGTACTCCCCTTTTCCTTTTTCGGGTGACTCATGACGCTGTCCAGGAGTGCTATATTACGATAACATCCATTGCCAGAGGTGAAACCTCTTTGGCTTGAATGGAATGATTTCAGGGTTCGCAGTTTCTGATCGAGGATACCAGAGTAAATGCGCCCTAGCAGCGACCCTATAGTTATAGGGCGCCAGTTTTTAGCTTGGTCCAGGTCTTTGTCAGGCTTCGGGATCAGGGTGGTACGATTTAATTTCCAGCACGTAGGATAGAACCCCAGGATGTCCATGAGGGTGAATATCTTGAAAAGACCGTCCGCGGCACCGGGGATTCCCAAGTAGTGCCGCTTCAGCTGGTCCGGACTAGGTGCGCTTTTCCGATTTGTGTCGTGGATGCGATCGAACACTTCTCTTCGAGAGATATGGTCGATCTCACGCACCTCGATCTCCGGGTCTTAAACAAAATACTTCGCTCCCTCACTAGACGTATCCCGACCCGCGCCCCAAAGACTCGAATAGAGATCTTTGACGTCGTCCGGGGGCGGAGTTACCATATCCTCCGTGAGCTGAACCGTCTGGTTGCCGATGATATGGCTGGCGAGGGTTTTAGGTGTAGTTTTATACAGCTGTTGGGTGATTGCATACTCCGTGCGTTTGCGCTCGACCCTGTTTAGCCGGCCCCTTATACCCTGCCTTTTGTTTTTGCGTTTCTTCCCTTTGCCTCCTTTTGCCATTCCCATGCGCTTATTCGCCTTGTGGTCTTTCCTCTGGGAGTTGGTCTGTTTCGGTTCCTCGTTATGAGTGTCGACTTCCCTAAGGACGTCGGCGAACCGTTCAACCAGGCCTTCGGCCTTTGCTTTTAATGGTTGGAGGTCTTCAGTCAGGCAGCTTAGTAGGGTATGGTCCAGATCTTTGATAAGCTCCAGCATCTGGGCGTCTAGATCCATGCTTTCTAGCTCCTTGTTTCTGATTGCCTCTCGGACTTTTACTCGTGTCAGAGCTCGACCTACCGGTGGCTTGGCATTGGCCTTGGTACCTTTTCGGTTGGGATCGCTTTCGCTTTCCGAACTTACTGGGGCACCGGCTGGGATAGGAGGTTCAGAGTCAACGTCTGAGGTCATTGAGAGATCGTAGTCTCGCTGTGCGGTTGTCAAGCCTGTCCAGTTAGGGAGCGCATTGTGTGCTGCTTCCTGGTCAGAACTTGACGAACTGTCACTTTCGTCGGGCTTTGAGATGTTCATTCGCAGCTCACGACGTTTTTGGTGTAGGAGCCGTTGCTCTATCAGGTTTCTACGCCCTCTAGTGCTAGCTCCTTCCTTGCGTTCGAGTTCGCCGTTTCCAAGGGGTGTCCTTGGAGACGACGGGACTGTGTCAGGATTTCCCGAAGAGTGCTCAGCTCCTCGAGTCGTCTCACATACACTTTTGGGCCCCACTTCAGAAACTGATGATGTTGTTTCAGAATTAGTTGTTGTGTTTTTCGGGTCATTGTCTTTCTCCGAGGCGGCTGAGTCCTCTAAGTCCGACTGCCTAATAGACACCTTACTCGCCGTCCGAATCCGTGACTCGTCCTCCGAGGTGGAAAGTTCCCTTTCGGAGGAGACCTCAGACTCGGACGTTGAGTGTCTTGCGTTCAAGGTGGAGAGCAGTATCTCAATTTCGCCCTTTGGTAGGCAGGTTAAGCCGACAGCTCTCCTTTTGTCGCTTATTTGTTTGTTAGTTCTGCCTACCATATGCTCTTCAATAAGCTTGTTGATGTTCCGCTTGCCATAGAATTCTATGGACAAGCGGTACAAGCTTCGGATCTCTTCCTGTGACCAGGAGTTAGGTCCGGGGCGTTTTTTGCCCTTGTTGGGGTTCACGAGATCTGGGATGACAGGTGCCCCGCTCAGCGCACTTCGCGCTTCCACCGCCTTAGCGTGGTGCGCCTTGTTGAAGTGCGTAGCTAAGCCCCGCCTGGCGTCGAAGATTCGCGTACACTCCGAGCATTTATATGTTAACTGACGTCCCGTACAATGTGCTGCGTGCGAAGCGACCGCATGGACGCTCGCATAATCCCCGCTGCATCTCTTGCACCTCCATTTAGCACTGAGCATACCATGCTCCCGACCCAGATGTACGTGATAGTTTCGTCCGCTGGTAAAACCGAGTTGACAGAACTCGCACTTCTGGGCCTCGAAGGGGTATTTTACTACCCCTTCCACCAAACTCTTGTCCGAGCACTTTGCTTGGTCGTCAGCCCTACGTGTGTCCGGGGGCTCGGGCGAGCGCCCCTTCCAGGGATTTCGCTCCCAGCCGGCGTCCGAGGCTGCATTTGTTTGTACTTGCATTGTTTGGTTTGGTTTTGGTATGGTATCCTCCGACAGGATGCATTTGCCAGAGCCTCTAATGGTTCTCCCCAGGATGTCGTGGGGTGGACCTTATCTCCATGGGTTCAAACCTGCAAGGGGGCCGAGGTTGGTATTTTTGGACTCCCCCTTGCCTGTGGTGTTGCTAGCACTCAATTGCACTCGGTAACAGAGGTTAGCTGTTCCTCTGTGGGGACTTTCATCCCGTGGAAGGTATTCTTTCCACAATGCCAGTGGTTTTGTTTTCCGATCCTCAAGAGAGTCATAGTTACTCCCGCCGTTTACCCGCGCTTGCTTGAATTTCTTCACTTTGACATTCAGAGCACTGGGCAGAAATCACATTGCGTCAACACATTGTTAACGCCATCGCAATGCTTTGTTTTAATTAGACAGTCGGATCAGTACAATAAGTCAATAAGTACAACATTCTCTCCTATTCTACAAATTTTCAGCTAAATCGGTCAAGACCTTAAAGACTTATTGGTATGTAACATTATGGGAATGTCGTACTCGGGTCGTGTTGCATGTACCGGTGCTCGCTCAACAACGCGATGGAACTTTAGCGTTTTCCTAGTTTAGTAAACAGCAGTGTAGGTAGGTTTCACACTCGCAGGTTGTCGTGTAAGAACACAATCTGTTCTACATGCTTTTGCAAGACTGCTGCGACAAGTCAGTGCGTTGCCAGCAACTGAAAATTGCCTCTCGCTTGATACTTCGGTTGCCTGGACAGACAAATACTTTTTTGCCACCTAGATTTGGGAATCAACATTGGTTCTCCCTCCACCACATAAGTGGATCATCAACCCTTTTGATGATCGGACTAGAAAGATAGAGACTCATCTCATCGTTTATAATTGCACCTTGGTCAGGACAAAAAAATACAATACAAATAAATACAATACAAAAAATAAATACAATACAGACACAAAACAAGAGAGTACACAATCTGTTTTCACTTTTCAGTAAGCTAAGAGAGTTAGGGGTAGGTGTTCACTGTTCATAGAATGATTAGTAGGCCCTATCTAAGAATCATTTGTTCAAACAAAGGAATTGAAAAACGTAAATAGTCGGGCTATGCCTAACTTGCTCCTTACTGATATAAGCCTATCCAGATTTATGATGGTAGGCCTATCCTAAATAGAAAATGATATGTAAAATTAATATGGCATTGTAATCCACTACAATTTGAATTAATTTAGTAAACAGCAGTGTAGGTAGGTTTCACACTCGCAGGTTGTCGTGTAAGAACACAATCTGTTCTACATGCTTTTGCAAGACTGCTGCAACAAGTCAGTGTGTTGCCAGCAACTGAAAATTGCCTCTTGCTTGATACTTCGGTGGCCTGGACAGACAAATACTTTTTTGCCACTTAGATTTGGGAATCAACATTGGTTCTCCCTCCACCACATAAGTGGATCATCAACCCTTTTGATGGCAGCCCCGGTTGGCAAGGGCGATCTCTTCTGAATTCCTTATATCCCCGAAGTTTTATTTTGTGACGGGCATCGGCCCATGTTTCTACTGTACCAAGAATATGTAGTTCGTTATGTGAACAGAGATTTTCAATCAACATTTTTTCTTAATAAATCCGTTACAATTAACAAAACCTATGTTAAGAGACATTTCCCTATTGCCGTTCTAGGGATGAAATGTCCGCCCACGATGTAGAACTAGACAAGTGGACGGTTGAAGGTGTTGTGTTTTTTGTAACTATAATTTCCTGTTGACTATTTATGCCTTGCATGGCTGAGTTGCCAGGGTTCAATGTATTGTCTATCAAAATATCTTCATGTCGTACTGGGTTAGTTTGGGGGTTACTGTTAGGCATGACCTTCTTCCTTCTGCCGCGTTTATTACCCGACTTGGCATGTTTAATCGCTCTCTGCTGTACTGTTGATCAGTGCTTAATTTGTAATGGAGCGTGGGTACACACAGTGTACCCACCTATTTTTGTGGGTATACACAGTATGCCCTCGACTCGACACCTTCTCGCGGTTTGGCCCGTGAATAGGGGAGTTTCACTCCCTGAAACTAATGGCGAGCTCTGGGTCGTCGTCGGGGAACCCCTTCCTTTGACTACCTCCCCGACGGCGACGACAAAGACAACATGGACGGATGATGACACAGACGGAGACGACCACGACGTGGGGGAACCCCTGCCCCCCATATGCTTGTGGCTGGTTCCGACCAGCACAGGCCTGTCCACCCCTTGTCCCCCCGCGTCATCCCTTACGTCCCTCCCTTCGTCTCGATTAGCCAAGTTGCATAAATATGAGACGTAAAGCAAGATCCAATCCAATCAAATTCATGAATTATTAGGTACGCAACGCAACACTCACATTTTGGCTAATATATATAAAAAACGAAAATAATTTATATTAATTATTTTACACCCACATGCTCATATTTCAAATTTACTTGAATACATTTATAACTGTAAATAAACTTAGTACACTCTTGTCTCTTGGTTTTACGTTTTTTCCAAATCAACCTCCATATAGTTCATCTCCTATTGTTATTGGCTGCAGGTGCAGACTCGTCTGTCAACCATCCAATAAAGGTTATACTTGTGAGTTGTAGCAACGTTAACATTTTCGGGAACAAGCGCGTAGGAACAGGGGGGGATGGGGGAATTCCCCCAATTTTTACCGTGACCCCCCCCCCCTCCCTCACTTTTGAAGAGTAATGACCAACAATTTCGACAATTTCCCATTGATGTTGGTCGTGATCACGAACGTAATGATATGCATATGCAATGGTTGTGACATGGAATATCGTCACTACTCCAATTTTTTTTTTATAGTGTTATAGTTATTACTGTACAAAAAAGCCATTAATTTGGTATTGCATTCAGCCCACTTATTTTTTCTAGAACGCACCAAACACACTCTAAAAACCTGATTTTCAACATTTTTGCCTTCAGCGCTGTAGTTGGGGGGGCAAGCCCCCCAACCCCCCCGTACTGGTCCCCTTTAAGATAATTCTCCCGGTTTTTTAGCGTGTACCCACCTTTTCCCTTACAAATTAGCCACTGCTGTTGATATTGTGTCGTCTGTTGACATGTCAGAGTCCACTATTGAGTCCGAGTCGTCGGGCCTGGCGTTATCATTATTATGCATCATCTGTTTACCAGGCGGTTCCTTGAATACAAACGAGTCAGATAGAGCGTGAGTATTATCTACCACTTCGCGCTGAGATTGATTCCCCGCGATAGTGTTAGTCTGATTACTTGTGTCCTCCTGCGGCATGTCATAGTTTAGAGTAATTATTGACCTTTTTTGTGGGTCGCGTATAGCTGTTGGCTTTAGCGGCAGGCTTGTTTTTGCGTATAAATTAGGCCTTCTATTGGGTAAGTTGTTTGGATTGTAACGATATTAACCTTGGTTTCGGCACTCCGCTCGTAAATGTTCGTATGAATGACAGAGCACGTTTTGGGCTGTCCCTCGTAGAGTCAACACCTTCATGTTTTCAATATTAATGTAGGAAGGTATATGTTTTGTGAGATCAATTTTTATTATGCAAATTCCATTTTTAACTTTGTATGCATAGTCCCCTGCCCAGTAGTCGTCTGCAATATCTATAACTTTATCGTATTTAGACAGGTGTGATGCAATGGTATGATTTGAGAATTCTAAGACCCAAACAATCTTGAATCCGAATTCCGCTTCTGCAATGTTTACCGTGCTCATGGTACCATCGCGGTGCTCAAATTTCCTTTCGCCCTAGCGCGATTTGAGGAATGTTTCGTAGCCTACATGTTCGGTAAACTTAATATAGACGAAGCTTTTGCTCCATCGAGTTAAATTGCTTCAACATCTTTTTCGTTTACCTTTAGCGAATTTTTTATCCATTGATGTATCTCAGCTGCACTCGGTTTTTGGTAATCGCGGCTAAATGTGCAGTTTACCGTGTTCTTTCTTGTTATTGAATTTATTTATTTATTTATTTATTTATTTATTTATTTATTTATTTATTTATTTAACGTCTATCCTATTCAGTTATAAAAACTGATTTACAAAGGAGGACAACTAAATAAATCTAATTACATAGATGCAGACACAACAATGAACTACATTTAAGTAAATATTTGAAATAGTAATATAACAATGCATTAAATACTCAACAATTTTGATAACAAATAAAAATGATATTAAACGCAATTTATGAATGAATCGAATAAAATAAAAGAAGGGTGAGGAATGAAAAGAAAAGAAAAAAAAAGAAAAGAAAAAAGGAAAAAGGAAAGAAAAAAAAGTAAGAAAAAAAAGAAAGAAAAAAAGAAAAAAAAGCATTAAAAAAGAAAAACAATTCATTTCACTCACTGTTGGTATGTAACACAGAACACTCGTTACTTAACCAATATAGTATGTGTAAACCAGTTCCACGGAGCGGTTACATAATGCGACTACTCACTGTGGTTCCCTTGCGAACACTGGGCGTCTATAGGGTTCTCACTAGGTACTAGGGAGCCTAGCTACAATGTTTATTTGAAAATTTTTATTGATATGTATGAAATGTAATTATTTTAGGTTTCATATTTTTGTTATTTCAGGTTTAGGGTTTCCCTGTACAAAATATAATAGCAATAGAAAGATTTTAAATTAAAACCTACCCTGAAAGAAATTGTATCAGATAATTTCTCAACAAGTTACAACGTTATTAATTTATTACGCAAATTAAACTTGTGAAATTCAATTTGAAATTTAAATTATTTGTGGCAAAAAAAACTAATCGTAAAATGTACGCTGCCAATTGCCACAATCCTACACACATTGCAACTGTTGAGACAATTCCTAGCTCAATGCCATGTATTGATGGGTACCTGCCCCAGCCGAGGTCAAGTGCGCATACTACAATCTGAGAGTGAGGCCTTTTTTTTAAGGTATTTATTTAATTTATACTAATGGTACAGCAGTGCATACAGTGTGTACAAAATTACCTGAGCCATTAGGCTCTTAACATTTTAACATAAAAATAAAAATATATATATAACTTATTGTATAAGATATTTTAAAAAAACATATGTATTAATGAGGGAAAAAATTAAAAAAAAAAAACCTCTTCGGAACTAAGTAAGACAATTCTAAAATAAAGTAATAAATACAATACGCCATTATAGTAGAGCAAAAACATTTATAGATTAAAGTAAAACATGTTTAGTACGCTTGTGTTTGTACCTTTTATATGTAAGTGAAGATAGACTGTAGTCTCCAAGGCTAGAAATTAAAATATTATGAGAATTGTCTGTACATTTTGAATAGAAGCGATCGGTGAATTGAAAGACAAGATCCTTAATGGTAGGTAAATTAAAATATGCATGTAGGTCTGATATCCATGTGTTTCTTGGGAAATTCCCTATCATTCGTAAGCATTTATTCTGAACTATTTGTAATTTTTTATAATTAGAAGTGCAAGTAGAGCTCCATACCGGACATGCGTACGTAATGATTGGCCTGATTGCCATGGTGTACAGTATAAACTTATTTTTTATATTCATATGATTACATCTATTAAATAGGGGATACAGTTGTGATATGGCAGAGTACGCTTGCTGGATTTTGCTATTGATGTGGTGAGTAAATGTGAGCTTTTTGTCAAAATATGCACCTAGGTATTTTATGAAGTTAGACCAGTCTATTATTTGTTCGTTAATAATTAATGGTTGGATGTCTCGTGGGCGTCGCTTGGTGAACAGAATGGCGGTCGTTTTTGAGTCATTGACTTTTATTCTCCATCGATGGAAATGTTTTTTCTTATTTTAATGAACGCAGATTCCAGTCGCTTTTTTATTGCACTTATTCTATAGGAAGAAGTCAAAATAGCCTTCAAACGCCTGAAGGCCAAGACCCGTTATATCATTAAACAGAGTAAGAAGAATTCGTGGAGGGACTACGTCTCCACTATTACCCATAATACAAATTCCAGCACAGTGTGGAAGAAGATTAAGTCTATTTGCGGACGCCCAATGTCTTCTATTCCGGCCATCCTGGACAATGGGGCGCTTGTTACTTCACCGCATGACGTAGTGTCGGTGATTGCCAGTCACTTTGCTTCGGTAAGCAGCAACGCTCGCTATGATGCAGTCTTTCTTCAACGGAAACGAAGAAGTGAACAAGAACGGCTTACATTTGCTTCCGACAATACTGAAATTTACAATCGGCCTTTTACGTTTTGGGAATTGCGCACTGCCATCAACTATATACACCTTGCACAGTGGTAACTTGTATGGTACTAAATTCATTGCATATAAGCCAAATCACATTTTATTAACCTAATATTTTACAAAAGAGTATTCTTATTCTTGACAAAAAAAAAAAAAAATGTAAAAATATAGTAAACTGTGCCCTACAAGTATGTCGGAACCTTATTACGCGCAAACTTTTTGTCAAAACATGGGCTGGTGTTTCCTTCATAAAATCTGTAAATATGTCTCAAAAAATCTGAATTTTTTTGTGTGTATTCAGAACAAGTAAACTAACAATGTGACCTAGGGTTATAATTTTCAATTTCACAGTTTGAGTTTGACAAATTTTTGAAAAATGGCTTTGAAAATCTAATTTTTGTGTGAAGTTTTTGATCAAAATTTTCTAATCTATTTAACATACATCCACAATTGTAGGTCATTTTGTATATATTTACCATATGAAGTTGTGTTCAAAATTTGGTACAAATCGGTTGAACGGTATAGAATTTATCTGGGAAACGGTTTGAAAAAAGTTAGTTTCCGGCAATCGCGCACCAAAGTTTGGCATTTTTTTTTGTAAAATCAAGGGCATACTCACAAACAGATTCTTCAAAAAGCTCCAGCTTCATATACAACTCCCTCCTCTTCCAACAGCCTTTGTTCCTGGTTTAAGTTGAGCATTCTCCTTGCCCTACGTGCATCTAAACTTGATGCAGCGGCTCGTATATCAGCAAGTTTAACGCGCGCTTTGTCTTGGTTGTGGAAAAGTAACGTAGAAAATTCTCCCGGAATTACTCTCATCTTTTCCATTATTTTCAACTTAGCTTTATTGCCATCATTGAAAATAGCTGTAGCATGGTATGCAGCAATCTTAACAACTTTGTGCCCAGAGAAGCTTGTTTTAGGGTTCATTTTCCAAATTAAATTGTTAATAGACTCGTTAGCATTCTGCGTTAGGCCACCTAGACAGCGTTCGAGTAAATCTGGGGCACTCAAGTCTCTAAATGCAGGCTTAATGGCTTCCATAATGGCAGGTGCAATGTTGTTTTTATGTTTGTAAGTGGCTTCAGTACCCAATGCAACCTCTCGTTGGTAGGGACACCAAGAATCTTCTCCCGTAGGACAGAAAGCGTGGTCTGGTTTTTCATCGGAAGAAATTTTGTGTAGCCAAATGGCCCATATGGCCTTTCTCATATCAGTTGCTGAATTTTTGTTGGCCCGGATGGCATTCCCATAGTAAGTGGTGAGGGTTTTTATTACTGCAGGAGTGAGACGTCCTTTACCTGACATGGACTTCCCATCGGATAATTTTTTTCCTTTGTACTCGTCTCTTATCTTGCGTAGTTTATTGCCCATTCTTTTTTGAATGTGCCCAACGCATTCGATTTTTTTCACTAAAACATCAGGACCATAAGGCTGGCTCTTGGCTATTGACATGTATGTTTTAGTGTCACCATCACCAACATATGTGACATATTTGGCATTGCGGGTTTTCTCAGAACGGTGAAATATGCGCTGCATTCCATCCACTTCCATACTTCCAGCGGAGCCCTTGTGGTTGGCCTCGCAATTGGGCTTGTGCGATTTCAACCATTCATCATACTTATTTGTGCCCTTTTTATTTGCCCACACTTCACAACCATGGCAATAGGATGACAACACTTCTAAATCAATAACTTTACCAGTTTCCACTCCTATAGCTGTAACAACTCCATGATGTGACGAGAACCCGCGTTTCATCCATGTCCCATCTCCACTCAAAGCAAGTTGTCTCTCATTGGGATTTTCAGTTTTTGCAATCTCCTCCTCACAAGCCCTTATCATGCTTTCCTCAGCTACTTCAATAGTAGCATTCATAAGCCTATTGTTTATTAAACTGTATGTACTCTGTTTCACTGGGGGAGGAAGGTCCATCACTCCACAAAATGTTTCTAGTCCTGCCAAACCAAGACCCAGGCTCCGCATAGCAAACACACTCCTGCGATTTATCTCGTATGCACTCTGTGTATCGTCACACACATCACTACCCTTGAAGAAACCAACTTCTGAACACTGATCACAATCAATTACGAATTTAGATCCTAATCCACACCTTGACAGTTCTTTGATTTGGACTGTATTGTTACAAATTGCACACCGGAGACATCGTTCAATTTCTTGAAATGCAATTTTGACGTTAATTATTCGGTAACTTGGTCCAGAACAAGAAGAGTCTAGGCCATTGGTCCCATCAGTAGAGTCTAGGCCTAACGCAAGTTTTTTGCTAGAGCTCGAAATAGTAGGACTAGGCCTAGTTTCGACTAGGCCTAGGCCTACACTTAGGCCTGGACTCAATGTGCTAGGACAAGGCCTAGGGCTAACCCCAGATGTGGATGGTTGTGTATCTTCTACAGTTATTAAACCTAAGCCTGAGCCTAGACTTACCTGCACTGTATGCCGGTTTGATTTAAACACACGTTTTTTTATTTATAGCAATGTTTTCTAGCACCCATTGTTTACAACAAAACTTTAAAGTTGCTACTAGAGAATGAATGACAACAGACAGATTGTAAACATGTAACAGCTGAAGTCATGCTAGGCAACCTTAGAATGAAAAGTTTCGTGCACAGTGCACATGTGAAAGGGTGACCAACCCAAAACAATTATGGAGGGAAATTCAAACAAACTTTCTGCTGCATAAAACACGAATGAACTACTAGTGAACTACGAACGAATCTGTGAGGATTTATACATTTCTTAAGATAGTTGAACATCAATACTGATTCATTTGAATGTATTTTCATTTCTATAAGAGATAATTCAATGATTTTTGAAGCTACACAAACTTAACAAAATTTGCAATATGATAGAATCAAAAAAAAAAAAAAAAAAAAAAATCAAGGTGTATATAATCCCTTAAGGAAAACGGCCGCGGGCGAAGACAAGCTCCACAATGAAATGTTCATCCACCTGACTGACCAATCTCTTGAGATTATTCTGCTCTTCCTAAATTCGTTATGGTTATCGGACGGATTTCCTGACGTTTGGCGTAGGGCTATTCTTATTCCGCTTTTGAAACCAGGTAAAGACAAAACCTTACCCGGCTCTTATCGACCCATATCTCTAACTAGTTGCTTCTGCAAATTGTTTGAGAAGATGGTCAATAAGCGCCTGATGTGGCTTTTGGAATCTCGTGGCTTGCTTACTAATGTTCAGTGTGGATTTCGACAGCGACGGAGTTCAATCGACCACCTCGTACGTTTGGAAACCTTCATCCAAGAAGGTTATGTGGCTAAACAGCACGTAATAGGTGTACTCTTTGACATAGAGAAAGCATATGACACAACGTGGCGCTATGCCATATTACAACAACTTCACGAGTGGGATTTTAAAGGTCACTTGCCCAGGTTCATACAGAACTTTCTTCATGATAGAACATTTAAAGTACGGATAAATAACATTTTATCAGACCCATATGAACTGCAAACGGGAGTTCCTCAAGGATCTGTCCTTTCGGTTCCTCTGTTTGCAGTCGCAATTAACAGTGTCACCTCGTGCATACCTAAGTCCATCATGTCCTACTTATTCGTCAATGACTTAAGGATTTTCTATAGGTTGGTCAACATTTCCGTTGCCGAACGGCCACTGCAGATTGCATTGAATAACATCGGTGATTGGGCCCGAGAACGTGCGAGCCACACAAACCTCACCTTATTTTTTTATTATTATACTCAGCATTTTAAAGGAATGCCACATAGGTAAATATAATAGAGACATTCAAGTTACTAAAAGATACACAACAAGACAAACATGATAATAAAATATACGAACACATTCATGATAATAACACCATACAACACATAGAAATGGATAAACACAATATTATGTTTTCGTACAATGACCTTGAAAAACTTTTTTCACACTTAAAACAGAGTCCTGACATAAATCAATGCTAATAGTAGATGACAAGTCATTATATGAATTTTGAATTCTATTTAAATTTGAAAACTTTGAAAATATGTTAGTTATGTTTTTACATGTAGGCTACGAAATAATTTTGTGTGTCTAGACCTATGTTGCATCACATTAAAATTGATTTTCGATAATTATTCACCAACACTGTTTATTATAATCAATTCAACAAGATTTTCCTTATTAATATCTCTCCCATCTTCTGATTTGATTCCAGTATTAATTAGCCAGCTGCTGATTAGCTTAAGGAGATGAGGGACATCCGCAAAACAAAATACTTTTAGTGTATTATTACATGGGTGAGGGAACCATGTTTTGTTCTCATTTACACCTAACTTTGTCCATAATCCACGATTGTATCCACCCATGTCTGATACACAAGCTACTACTATAAATCCAATATCGAACTAACTGGAAATCATACCAGAAAGGCTGTTCACATTCATGTTTTTATCGAAGTCAACAAAAACTGGCTGCTTCTATTTGCCAATTAGGCTCCTTAAAATGGCTACCTGCATTGGAGAATGTGGACCAATCATCTCATCTCCTTTTTGATCATATTCATAGCATGATTTCACTTTCATTTCATCATACTGTAGAACAACAAGCCTCTCAGCATCAGTTAATGTAGCCTTACAACAAATCTCTAGCATTTTAAAACACCCTCTAGAAGTCCAGGTCGAAAGTTTAGGCTTGACGCCCAACGTCGTAATGTTGATAGGGTGGGCAGAGGGTAAAGTAAAGATTTTCGCAAGTCGGAGGTCAGAGTGGTTCTTCTTGGCGGACAGGTCTGACGAATCTGCTTCATCTGCCGAGGTTCTGACGTTGGGTCAGTTGGTTGGTGGAAGAGACTTGAGGTGGTTTGGTCGTTGTCATGGTTGGAGCTGGTTGACGTGTTCACAGTTGAGGGTGCCGGGGATCCATGTGTGTGGTTTCATTTGATGATAAATTTAATGGTCCCAGGGGTGAGGTGGGAAAGGGGGTCCGTGAGTGCGGTTCGTGGTGGTGTGATTAGAGTTCCCGTTTGGGGGGGGGGGGGAGACCGACGATTTTTCTTTTTTTTGAACCATGATTTTGGAGCAATACGAAGGTAGGGTGGCTGTTGTTGTTGTTGTTGTTGTTTTTTTGGGTTTTTTTTTGGGGGGGGGGGGGGGCTTCCATTGTTTACAACAATGGAAGCGATAACGCTCTGAGATTACTAGACGTTTTGGGGCGAAATGTTGCTTGAGAACGGTTGTAGTTTCCGTAAAAGTTACTGCCGACGGCTTTCTAGGCATTAACACATTTTTGAGGATTGCATATGTAGGCGCACCACACAATGTTATAAACATTGGCACTCTGACCTTGTCAGCAACTATGTCATTTAGCACGAAGAACTGTTCCAAACGTTCTAAATATGACACTATATCTTCCGTTTCTGACGAAAAAGCGTCCATAGAACCAATAATCGGTGACTTTTTCTCACCCATAGCTAGGCTTGATTTGAAGACTTAACTTGCACTTGACTTAATGTCCAATGACGTGCTGACTGACGGAACGTTCGAGACTAATTTGGGGGCGTTTCCGAGCAGACGCTATGTTGTCGTGAGAAGACTGACGATAATTTTCCATACCGAAATTATTTCCAATTTACTCGTCGCCAAATATTATGTTCGGGAACCTCCAAACAGGGATAAGACAATAGATAGAGAGTACAGTTACAGACCTTGATTTATTGTAGCAGACAGTACATGTTTCACCCATCGACTCGCTCGAACGACTGCGAGCCGAGACCCGGTCTATCACTGGCCGACCTCGTACAGTGAGGGGTTAGGCGGGGTCGGGCCGTGACGTAACATACATGACATAGATACTTAACATACATGACACAAACTTGGTTATTTTCAAAAAAAACTGAAAAGCTATTTAATTGAAAAATGTATATATAACATAAGTGATTTCAAGGAAGCGTGGTATGTCTGTATATACTCCTTAAAAGGGCAGGAAATCGTGAAATAATTTTATGTGTGTGTACAAAATGTGGATGGTGGTGTCTTCTCATAGAGTAGGGGCTTATGCCTAATTGAATAAAGTTAATGATTTTATTTTTTCTTTGAGTTTTTGTTTCTTTCTTTCTCCTGCCTCTTCTTTTCCGCTTCTTCTCGCTTTTTCATTTCTTGTTTCTCCTTCCGCTTCCTTTCTTTTTCTCTCTCCGGAGCAGAATCTCCTTCCCATTCCGGCCTCCAATCACAAGAAACGGTACTAGCGTTGCTGTTCCATCAGTAAGAAATTTTAGGCCAAAAGCTCGATGTGCCTAACAAAACTCAAAGCAAAACATGAGCCACTGGGGACTCCGCCCGATTTAACAAACCTTTCACCTTTACTAGTGAGAAGTGGGGTGTTGATAAAAAAATCAATTAGTTTCTTCCATCTGCGGTATTGATTTACAGGGTTTACGTCGTAGATGTTTCCATCTAACATGACGTGTTCAAAGTCAATTAGTGATTCTAGTATCTTAGAAGAATCAAGGATAATCCATGGTGGTATGGTCTTATCAAACGCTTTCCAATCCATGATTTCATATTTTCCGCCTTTTACCTTTGTACGGATATCATTGATAGCTGACATGCCTCCGGTAGCCATCTCAAAACCGTAAGCAATGGGTAGGACGTGTAAATCATGATTCTTAATGACGTCTATCCTGGGGTAGAAAAAATCTTCCTTTTTCAAGGTAGATGGGATATCACAACGTAGCTCGGATCTTTTCCTTGCCAGCTTTGGCCATATGTGTTCTTGCGAATAAACAAACGTTTGGAAATCCAGATGGAATACCGGCTCCGATACGTCTTCATTTTCGTTCGATGTCCCTTAAAAATCCATCTTCAATAACTGAAACGACAAGACACGCTCTGTTATAAATCATACTTGACATCACAGATCCGTTGATACTTCCAGACATTGACTGGCAACTTATATTAACATACGGACGAGGGCTTTACTTTATAGACAAATCCGTGATAAACTCTATGAATATCACGGTAGAAGAAACAAAATGTTAAATCTGATTGTTGAAACCATGCCCCTCAGAACACTCGTGATATTATTAGTCATGCTTGCCAACATCGACAAAAACTATAGAAGCCACCTCCTCGATGGCAAGTAAGAAGGTGGTATGCAACGCCCTGGTTTTCTCAACAACGCCTCTCCGATCCCCCGTGGAGTAGGCTGGCCTTAGGTGGCCTAGTTCCTCCCATCTTGGCGAGCGTCCGTACTTGGCTACAAGGAGAACAAACAACAATACATTAGGCCTACTCTACCTTAGATAAACTCTTTGACCTGACAGAATATTACGGTAGAATATACAAAACGTTGAATCTGATTGTTGAAACCATGCCCCTCAGAACACTCGTGACATTATTAGTCATGCTTACCAGCTTTGACAAAAGCTATAGAAGCCACCTCCTCGATGGCAAGTAAGAAGGTGGTATGCAACGCCCTGGTTTTCTCAACAACGCCTCTCCGATCCCCCGTGGAGTAGGCTACCATCAGGGCTTGCCTTAGGTGGCCTAGTTCCTCCCATCTTGGAGAGCGTCCGTACTTGCTGCAAGAAGAACAAACAATACATTAGGCCTACTCTACCCTAAATAAACTCTATGACCTGACAAGAATATAACCATCAGGTCTTGCCTTTGGTGGCCTAGTTCCTCCCATCTTGGAGAGCATCCGCACTTGGCTGCAAGGAGAACAAACAACAATGCATTGGGCCTCCCCAGATAAACTCTATGACCTGACAGAATGTTATGGTAGAAGAAACAAAACGTTGAATCTGATTGTTGAAACCACGCCCCTCAGAACACTCGTGACATTATTAGTCATGCTTACCAACATCGACAAAAGCTATAGAAGCCACCTCCTCGATGGAAGTAAGAAGGTGGTATGCAACGCCTCTCCGATCCTCCGTGGAGTGGGCTACCATCAGGGCTTGCCTTAGGTGGCCTAGTTTCCTCCCATCTTAGAGAGCATCCGTACTTGGCTGCAAGGATACGGATACATACGATTCCTGGTTCCGTCTTTTGGTCTCGATCGGGCTTTGAAGGTTTTCTCTGTTGTTTTATCATAGAAGTTAGACTTCTCTGCATCCTGAAGGGACCAAAACTCATTGAACACCTTTAAAGATTATACATCACTAATCAATTTAGAACACTTAAATTGACATTTCAAAGAACAGTTTTTCGTATAAACTTGTTTTTTCTTTTGAGCCACTTTGTTGTTGCTTGTCATATATTCCTTGCCAGATTGACGGAGGTTCTTCCTGACATTTTTCTTCCATTTTGATGTATTAGCCTTCCTCTTCCCACGCTTGGTAGGCTCAGCTGTAAAATAAGACCCCAAATTATTTAGTTTAAATTTAGTTGGATTCAGAGTTTTAGCATCCTCCATGCCAAAACAATGGACAATTTTCTGTTGCGAGGACACTTACACGAGTAGGCTTATTAGGCTAAATGGTGTAATTCATAAATTATTTTCATCGAGAAGTGTTAGGGTATAATTGTCAATAAATACGCTGGGTATATCCTTACGGCAGTTTTACATTCTTGTAAATAGTGTGTTTTTTACTTTTTAGAGTTCTTAAAAGAAAAAGTTAGTTAAACCATCAAGACCCTACACTGTACTTTTACCAATGCATGTAAGCTATAGGCCTACCTAATCATAGGCCTACCCCTGTAATAATTTGACAGGCATTCTGTTGTCGAGCTTGAAAAGCAAGAATGTCTTATACAAAGTTAAGAAATTGGGTCAGCCTAAGCCTAACTAGGCCTTGGTCTAGACATAACCTTAAAGTAATCTAGCCTATTCATGTAGGCCTAGGCCTAGAGGCTACAACTTACCTACGCCCTGACCTTGCACCGTTTTCAGAACAGAGGAATAGAATACCTAGGCCTAGGCCTAGTTGCCCATAAATAATATAACAATAGGCCTTGGCCTAGTTCGAAATGTATTTTTAAATTTTTAAGCCTAGGCCTAGCCTAGGCTGACCTACCTGTCAGATCATCCTCTGTTTCATCTTCAGCGCTGTCAGTTTCTGGGATTGCAGGGTGTAGCCCTATGCCTAAGGGTGAAACTGTATGCCCTGCAGTGTGTAGATCTGGGTTTGGAGCTTCCAGGATCACATTCTCGTTTTCTTTGCGGTTGTTCAACTCAACAGTAGTGGGCAATATAGGCCTTCATGTAAGGCCTAGGGCCGATTGATCTTCTAATGATCCACTGCATCCAGGCTCGTCTGCTCTAACTCTGCTTGCACTTGATGTTAAATACAACAAACGCCTCGCCCTAATGCTTGTGGCTGGTTTGTGTGTGCTTTGTTTTTTATGACCGCCACACGCTCTAGTGGCAACTTCTTAGACCCAACCTCAGTGGCGGAACTAGGCATCTAGGCATGCTAACTAGGCATGCTCGCTCGCTAATTTAGGGGGCCTTTAAAAAAAATTACTAAAAAACAGTATTTCACCCTGTTTGGAAAATACACTATTTGGTTTCGTTGCGAAAATGACCGTTTTGTGAATCTAGCGGTTTGAAGGTGAAATCTAGCGGATATTTAGGAACTTTTAGCGTCCACAACACAACAAAACACAAAAAACTACATCAATCAATCAATCAATCAATCAAATCACTTTATTGCATTCTTAAGTTTACATTGCAGTATAAAGAGCATATTAATTTAATTATTATCTTATATGGTATAATAACATGTACGTTTAAGTAAAATTAAAATAGGTTATGCAAAATACGTACAGTGTAAACTTGTTTTGTTGCTGTCATAAGCAGAAGCTTGAGCGATCGGCAACAAAACATGCGTCTATACCTATTTAGTTTACAAGTAGGAAATTAATATTTTAGCATGGTTTAGGTTTGTGAGACAGATGTTTTTGATCTTATGTCTATGTCTAGGACTATGTACAATGCTATATCTATTTATTAATACTATGAAAATAAGATGCTAAAAAGCTAATTGCTAATAAAACTGAATATAAGTATAATTATTTCATTTTATGTAATAACTAGTAGAAGTTTTGCACGATTGGTTTGATCTATTTGCATTGATATCCATAAAGAAAATTTAGCATAGCATCATTTTGATTATTCTTATTCTTTCAGATTTACGAGATTTTCAATTGTTTCTGAGGATGTTGAAGTTAGCCATTGCTTTAGAGATTGTTTAAATGTAGATTTAGATTCATGCTTTTTGATTGACTTTGTAATTTTGTTGTATATTCGAGGACCTAGGTAGAGAGCATGCCTTTGTATGATGTCTTTAGATGTTCTGTGTATAATAAGATTTTGGCTACTGTTTTCTCGTGTATTTATGCCATGTGATACTGTTTTTATTATTCCAGTATTTTTGTTTAGGTGCACATAGTTGGTTAACGCCTTGACATATAGCTTTCTAATATCAAGTGTTTGGCTTTCTACGTAAACAAGCGAGGATGGATATTGGCGTGGTTTCTTTAGCATTACTTTTAGAACCAGCTTTTGCATTATGATTAATTGTTCGATATGTGCCATATACGTTCCACCCCACCCTAAGATACCATATTGTGCTACTGACTGAAACAATGCATGGTATACAATTCTTAGCGTAGGAAAAGAAAGAATGTTCCTAAGATTGTAGAATTTGTAAATAGTGTTTCTGAGTTTTTTCGTAATAAATGAAATGTGATCATTCCATCGAAGATGTTGATCCATTATGAGTCCAAGGTACCTGGTGTTGTCTACTTTGTTTATTGCACTACATGTGCAGTTTATAGTGTCCCCAGTACATAGATTAGAGTGTATTTGCAGTTTAAGGTTGGGGTTTGCAGGTTGCCCATTTGATTTAGGAGAAAATGTTATATACACAGTTTTGTCTTCATTAAGCGTTAGAAGGTTTTCATTTAACCATTTAACCACTTTATTCATTAGTGCCTCGGCCTGTTGATATGTTTCATTCCATGTATTTCCAGATACGATTAAGACAGTGTCATCTGCAAAACTTAAAATGCGAGCTCCTTTAGCATTACATAGGTCGTTAATGTAAATTGTGAACAGAAGTGGTCCAAGCACAGTGCCTTGAGGCACACCGTATTTAATTTCTCGTGGTGAACTTAGGGAATTGTTAATCTTTACGTACTGCTGTCTTTCTTTCAGATAATCTTTGATTAATTCTAGTGCAATACCCCTGATTCCATATTTTTCAAGTTTTTTAATAAGTATTTTGTGAGACACCGTGTCAAAAGCTTTTGCTAGGTCAAGAAAAATTACTAGAGGTTTTTTATTGAGGTTGATTGCCAAGTGAATCTCCTCCGTTAATTTATAGATTGCATTTTCTGTGCTCTTCCCCTTGCGAAAGCCGTGTTGGTTTGGAGAGAATATCATGTTACTTTCTAGGTACTCGCTAACTCTTTTTTTAATGCTTTTTTCGTGTATTTTAGAAAGGTTTGTTAGTAGAGATATGGGTCTGTAGTTAGATGTTTGCGTTTTATCTCCTTTTTTGTGAATAGGTGTGATTATTGCATGTTTGTATTCACTAGGGAATATACCTGTTGAAAAACTTTGATTTATGATGTGAACTATTGGCTTTAATATTAGTGGTTTCAGAGCTTTTAGTGTTTTTGATTGGATGTTATCGATTCCTGGTGCTGTATTTTCTTTTAGTTCGGTTATGTACAATGAGATTCTGTTTCAGTAACTGGATAAAGAAAAATAGATTTTTCTGTGTTATATGGTTCGTGTTCTAAAGAAGGTGTAGTTTCAGAATAAGGTTGTCTCTTTTTTAAGATTTCATCTGCCATTTTTTCCCCAATGTCAGTAAAATAATTATTGAACGTGTCAGCTACTAGTGTTGGGTTTTTATCCGCGTTAAGTGTTCCTTCATTTGTTACAAACTTCTTTTATAGTAAAACGTTTTTTTACACAGCTGTTGTTAGTAGCTTCGTTTATTACGTTCCACACTTTTTGGGTATTATTGTTTGCATTTTGTAACTTATTCTTGAAATAACTTCTTAGTGTTTTTAATGATCTGATTTAGTTTATTGCGATATTATTTATAATTTGCTTTGAGCACGGTATCTAGAGGGTGGTTTATGACTTGTTTGCTAAGTTTATCTCGTTTTCTTATTGATTTAATTAGACCTAGCGTTATCCATGGTTTTATTTTTCTGGGGTGAATTTTTGTGTGCTTGTATTCAGTAGCTTTTCAATATGGCCTCCTAGTATTTTAAGAAAGTTGCCTGCTGCAACGTTAACATCTGGTTCATTTGTTACGTTTTGCCATCTTCGTTTTCTATATTTTCATAAATACGTCATAGTTTATTAGTCTAAGTTCCTTTTTATTCCCTGTGTCTTCGCGAACTTTATCTTTTCTCCCATTCACTGTTTCAATTTGAACTGCAATTGGGTAATGGTCAGTAATTGCTGTATGTAGAATTGAAGTTTTTATAATACTTGAGTTTTTGTTATGACTGTGTAGTGTTTTCGATTTGATGAAAATGTGATCTATGCAGGATTTACTTAGGCCTGTTTCTCTTGTATATATATTATGTATGATAGGAATCCATTGCTCCACATAGTGTTTAGATAATCTCTTGTACTCCTCGATTCATTACATTGCGTTTCGTGATATTTATGTTTGTATCGCCTATTATATATTCAGGTCTGATTTTACTTTTGGGATACAAGTGGCTAATTCTTCTATGAATGTATTTATGTTACTGGAAGGCGATCTATATAATGCTAGAATAGTGTAACTTTTATTGTCTTTACTGAACGTAACTGAAATACAGTTGGCTTGAGTTATCTCATTAATTTGTTCAATGTTAATTTTGTTTTTTTTTAAAAATAGATAATCCATCATGTGTGGTAAGTTTATTGTTAAAATGATGAGATTCATATCCCTCGATTTCAAATTCATTACTAGTGCATTTCATTTGTGTTTCTGTCAATATTATAATATCAAAAATGACTGTGATATTTTGAAGAACGACTAATAGCTCATCAAAATGTTTTTGCATGCTACGTATGTTAAAATGAATAATGGTAATGTTCGTGCTTGTTTTTTGGGGGGTGTGAAATTTTGAGAATTCTTCGTGGGACGTGCAAATTGTACTGTTTTCTCTGGTTTCATTAAGTGTGAGGTCGATGTCAGTGCAAATAGGACGTGACAAAACCATTGTGCAATTTGGTACTATTTTAGTAATAGACCTACAACTAGATTATAAAATGAATAATTAAATTTTAAATAACAAACATAACAACAAATCAAAGGGTTATCATCTAGCAGATAACTGGAATATTATTGCTACAATGGTTAAAAATATAATCCAAAATAGAATTAAAATTAAGAGTTCAAACAAGGTATAAAATAAAACGTAAAAATAAAATAAAATAAATATATACTTAGTTATGCCTAATACTTATATAAGTTTAGAAGAAGGCCTTGTCTTAAATGAAGACAGCCCACAACTGTTTTCTAAAACTCACCAAACGCACTCACGTTCCGCCACTGCCCAACCTAAGTTTCACCCGGCACCCCTAATCAGCAGCGCTGCCACTTTCAAATAGTGCATTTGGGGCTTTGGGGCTAAAGCCCCCCCCCCAGAACCCCTCACAAGCACCAACATTTAATTTATATTTTAAGCTCTTCACTTTTATTATATTTTATCAATGATACATTTTGATGAAAATAATATTGAAACAAATAAATAAAAGAAAGAAATCAAAACACCTTGATGCGTCTTGAGTTTAGCACTGTGGTCAGTTTCCTGTATTTTTTTCATTTAAGAGCTGTGCTTTGTTTTTTATGACCGCCACACGCTCTAGTGGCAACTTCTTAGACCCAACCTCAGTGGCGGAACTAGGCATCTAGGCATGCTAACTAGGCATGCTCGCTCGCTAATTTAGGGGGCCTTTAAAAAAAATTACTAAAAAACAGTATTTCACCCTGTTTGGAAAATACACTATTTGGTTTCGTTGCGAAAATGACCGTTTTGTGAATCTAGCGGTTTGAAGGTGAAATCTAGCGGATATTTAGGAACTTTTAGCGTCCACAACACAACAAAACACAAAAAACTACATGATTTCGGTATTGCATTCAGCCCACAACTGTTTTCTAAAACTCACCAAACGCACTCACGTTCCGCCACTGCCCAACCTAAGTTTCACCCGGCACCCCTAATCAGCAGCGCTGCCACTTTCAAATAGTGCATTTGGGGCTTTGGGGCTAAAGCCCCCCCCCCCAGAACCCCTAACAAGCACCAACATTTAATTTATATTTTAAGCTCTTCACTTTTTATATATTTTATGAATGATACATTTTGATGAAAATAATATTGAAACAAATAAATAAAAGAAAGAAATCAAAACACCTTGTTGCGTCTTGAGTTTAGCACTGTGGTCATTTTCCTGTATTTTTTTCATTTAAGAGCTGTGCTTTGTTTTTTATGACCGCCACACGCTCTAGTGGCAACTTCTTAGACCCAACCTCAGTGGCGGAACTAGGCATCTAGGCATGCTAACTAGGCATGCTCGCCCGCTAATTTAGGGGGCCTTTAAAAAAATTTTAGTAAAAAACAGTATTTCACCCTGTTTGGAAAATACACTATTTGGTTTCGTTGCGAAAATGACCGTTTTGTGAATCTAGCGGTTTGAAGGTAAAATCTAGCGGATATTTAGGAACTTTTAGCGTCCACAACACAACAAAACACAAAAAACTACATGATTTCGGTATTGCATTCAGCCCACAACTGTTTTCTAAAACTCACCAAACTCACTCACGTTCCGCCACTGCCCAACCTAAGTTTCACCCTGCACCCCTAATCAGCAGCGCTGCCACTTTTAAATAGTGCATTTCCGATTCCGAAGAATTGGATTTGTTAGAACAATTATTTGGATTGGTCAGCCCCCCCCCCGGATGAAATCCTGGGTGCGCCACTGGTGGTTGGCACACAAATATAAGTTATGGAGCTCTGCAGATGGTCTTCCAAGCAGAGACTCATTGCCACATCTTTCCACCCAGATCTTACATCGGGCTTCATCGCGAGGAAACCTAAAGCATGATGTTGTGGGGTTTTTTGCTCGGTTTGTTTCGCACCATTTAGCTTTACAATACCTTACCATGTACCTAGATTCATTGTCGAGACGAGAGCATGATGTAGGTTTGTTGAACACCACTTCGTTTTACTATTTAAACTGTTGATCACAAGCAGAACGCTAACACGAGACGATGACATGTTGACAGTGGAGAAAAATGGGTTTGAAAGTTTGAGGCTAGGGATGATACAAATAAATGTACAAATATGTGCAAACACTTGTGTTTTAATATTCATAATCATTGCATCTAATGTTTTTCCATTTAAAACAAAAAATATGTCACAGACTAAAAAAATGTGAAGTCATTGTTAGTACACTTACGACTTTGTTATTCTCAAATTGTCATAATAGTTCAATATTACAAAGTTGTAACTAATATTACCTTGCAAATGTTTTGAGTTTTTAGTACATGTTAATCAAATTAATAAGGAACTACTTGAAATAGGCTAAGTGAAGAAATTAGTTAATAAATGAATGGTTGAAGGAACAGTTTAAGGTGTGATCTGACCGATTGCTGGAAACAATGCAGCATAATACTGCCGATCCATCAAAGGCATCCATCGCATCATGGATTTTAATGCTGCAACCTTCTCTGCGCTAACTTCAGTCCGTTTGGTTGCTACTTTTGAAGTTTGAAGTAGATCTTGCGCGTCACCTCCACCTCGTCGTTTAGCGCAATCCGCGACTTTAATGTTGACCTTCGTCCACTCTTCGTCCAGGTGCGAAGTTTTGAATTGAATTTCAAACAATGACTGGGTGAACTTCAGCGAGACGACTTTGGTGTAGGGGATCAGTTTGTAATTGAGATGCTTGGCACAGGATTGATAATCCTTATTCCCTCGCATTTGAATAACATACGGCTTGTTGCGATTCACCTTATGCAAAATACGGAGGAATGATACTGGCGAGTAGAAGTCAGTTACACGCATGGCTTTTTCAATATTACTGTGTATTTTGTCTATTTCTTGGATGCACGAGTGCCCTGGCGTGGAATACTTGAATGTTACACTTCTAATGTTGGGGTTAGCCTTCAAAAAAATTAAAACTGCATACGATATGTGGGAATTACGGTTTTGCGGGACGCAACTGTCGCTCCAACATGTTATGTCTTGGAGTGTGGGACACTCTTCAATTATGTTTTGAAGTACGTTTATGACGGCGCTCGCTATTTCATTTCCCGAACGGCCCATCTCTGCCTCGGTCCATATTGCGCAGTAACCTTGTTTTGAGGTTGAGAGATGGGCCGTAAGGTTGTACAGATTGAGCTTACGGTAGTAAAAAAAAAAAAAAAAAATCAGCAAGCTGTGCTTTTTATGGTCTTAGTTCTGCTCTTGTTCGGCTTGCACAGCACATGGGTTTTGCTTCTGTGTCAGCTGAATGTGTTCAGTTAGACGTCTGTTATCTTTAAGAAAATGGCTGTTCCATCCAGGCTGAAATGTTTTGTTGCTACTCAGAAAAGCTCTTGTGATCTCAGTGCTATTCATTTTCATTTTATTGTCTTGTTTTATATACTATACACTAGCATATAATATGACAATGTTCATTCATGACAAGACAAGCAAGTTAATCAATACATTATAAGCTAGCTAGGTATAAACCACATCTTTTCAAAAGACTAATACTTGTTTTCTGTTATATAATAGAAAATACTAACACTAATTCAGATTATTAATATAAAAATACAATTTTATAATACAATAATACACAATCTATCGATCGTAACTGATCTTTTCCTTCATAAAGTCTTGTATATCATAGTATTCTTTTTCTATTAAGATAGTTCTCAGGTATTTTTTGAGGATCTCAATAGGCTTTTGTCGTTAGCTGTCAGGAAGTTTATTGTACAGGATTGATCCTGCATATGTGGTACTTTTCTCATATGATGCTAGTCTGTGTGATACCATAAATATATCATTCCTACTCCTTGTGCTGAACTATGGTTATTGCTGATTCTTGTTACCGAGTTCTCTTTATGTTTTTTTTGTTTGTTGTGTTTGGGTCTCAATTAAAAACCTCTTGTCAAACATGTTAGCTTCGTGGTACGGTATGAGCTTGTGAGTTAAGTCCTTGTCACTGGCTCGTCCTCCAAATGCCCTACTGACGAACGTTATTAAGCCAGATGGCGAGACACATACCTAGCCCCCTGTGGTAGTGAGGAGAGGTAAGGATTCTGCACAGCTAGCATCTTGTCGTCTTTGTGACAATTTCTGTATCATCGAGAACGACCCTAGGAACCTTAGGAAACAGGTTGGCACGGCATGCTAAGGAAAATCTCTTCCTTTCTGGCTAGAGGACCATCGGTATTAAAACACGAGCTATCCTTTGTAATGTTGTAAGTCACTGCTTTCATCGAATTAGCTTCATCATCATTAGAACTATTCGTTCGTTCAATGGGAGCAAAATTTGTGCGTTCATCTTTATTTTGTTTACTTGCACTCTGCGAGCAGTTAGATGTCACCTAGCGTATCGAGACACACTTTTATGAGAATATTTTGAACAGGCAGTACTAATTTTGAAAAAGAGATATGACGCCGTGAAGCCGCTACTCCTTCTTTTCGTCTTTTCGTCTAGCTCAATGTGATGCACTGTTGCACGAAGTATATTGAGTGTTCGTCATAAGATCCAATAATTCTGTTAGTGATACGAGCAAATAGAACATGTAACATCTCTTTATATCGCACAACTTCTTCGGCTTAAATCTGTTTCATTTCTTTACCGAACTTAATTTTAACAGCAAAACTGAGTCAGGTTAATTTTAAGAAATAACATCACATTATATTAGCCATTATTATAAAACAATTGCTTTATTAAATAATGTAATGTTGAAAACAGAAATGCACAGGGGGTGAGTGTGTTGAATATAACAGCCCTTGCATTGTGACCACGACAGTTGGGAGGGGGAGGGTAACAGCCATCGCGGGAGTGAAGCATCGAGAGTTGGTCGTGGGCTCAACCAATTAGTTCATCATGTGCTACTGTCATCAATACGATTTTGAATAATTTCCATGCACTTGACGTGCAACATTGATATGACCTCGCCGCCCCGCACCTTTTGACAGCCATCAACACAGGCAACATTACACACAGCTCAGCGGCCGGGCAGCCTCGCCTCGCAGTCGGTCGGTTGTTCTTGTCCCAGGCGGACGTGTTTTCGTTCTGTTATAAATAAAAATAAATAAATAAATAAATAAATTGTATTTAGAGTCTACCCACTCAGTTATATAACTGATTTTCAGTGGGGGACAGTAAATCAAAGCGACCAAGCCAACCCTGTAGGCCCCGACGCAATCGACGAGTGAGCGATAACCAACCAAAGATCGATATTTTAATAGGAAATATAGCAATCAGTGGTATGGACAGTGCGAACACCCGCGGATCAACGCCAGAATCAACAAGGCCGATTCAGAACAACTCTGAATTTATTATGTGCTTCGTTGCTAGGACGGCTCCAAAGTCACCGTTTACAAACTCCTAAGACAAGAACTGATGGACTTAAGTCCAAATCAGAAGTTAAAAAACTTCTGACTTTGGCGGGAATCGAACCCTGGATCTTCTGCATTGGAAGCAGATATGCTAACAACAAGACAACGAGTTCTTGAAGAATATGTCTGTTCTGTCCAGACTGATGCTTTCTTCACTTTATTTTCAGTGTTGCTCCACAGTTAAGTGTTCGTTATCTCAGTTTGTTCAGGCTGTGTGTGTTTAGTGTTATGTTCTGTTCATGACAATGGTAACTCTACTGTTGAGTGTCCTAAAACAACACTATACCTTTCTACCCTACAGTTAAAATGTTTATATCGTGAGAAAGCTCATCTTTTTTCATATTCATCCACATACTTGCATTGTATTTTTATTGAATGAATGACATACAGTTAGGTTAGTTAATCCAATATTGTTGTCCAAAAATTACTCGTGTTTTGTCCCACATGTAAAAAGAGTCGTGGTGGAAATAAAACGTTTTATTTATTGGTCTGTCAGCTCTAGATCATGTGTCTTTGAAGATATTCTAAATGAGCATATACATTTCCACATACTGTGATAGAATACAAAATACCACATTTATAACATACCTACCTTCTATAAAAAAATAGTGTATTTTTAGTCTAGTCGCCTGTTATTAGTCTCACTCTTGCACCCAACCCACTCCCCGCACCACCCATAATTATAAATAATAATAGTAATGATGTATTTTATTATTCCAATAGGCAATGTCTTACGGTCTCTTCTTACGATTTTCATCACGTTTTGTAGCCCTACACGGGTGGCACTCTCGACGAGTGTCTTTATCATATCATTTTTTTCAGCTCTGCCTTCAAATTTTGAATTCTCGTAGTGCATTCCTCCAATTTTCCTTGAAGCCCAGAGATAATTTTTATTTATTCATTTATTGCTTCTTTCCTTACGTAATATATGCTATTAAACAAGCACGTCAATTAATAAAAATTAAGATAGTACTAAAAATTCAAAAACAGCAAAATATGTAGACCAGTTATTACAATTTTTTTTATAAAAACTTCGTCTTCAGGACGTTGTCTGTTCTGTCCAGTCTAGAGGCTCGTTTGCTTTTTATTATGTCCTGCTTGTTAGTTAGCGTTATTCATCTTAGTGTGCAATGCGCGTGGATGCACAGCTAGCCTGGTTTTCAAAATATTTCCGGTGGAACAATAATTAGTTACTGTATGTGTAGGGGTGTATATAATAGGGGCGTGGGTCGTTAACTGCATCCGGCAAGGTCAACAGGGTGCTCGCAAAGTCACGTGGGGTGGGAGATGTTGGTGGTCCACCTATGATGCCCATGTTTGCTTCTCTTGCTGACTGCATCACACACATACACACTGCACGCAACTAATAAAATAACAATTGCAGTTTCTGCAACTTTCTGCAATTATTGGCAAATTGTCATGATATTTTTATGATATCACTTTTAAGTTTAAACTCACAGATTTTGTCCTTACTCAACTTTAATGTTTCAAATCATTTTTCACTAATTTTGCATCTTTACCATCACTTTTCACAATAACCCCTCTGTGTAAGCCCCCTCCTGCGAGCCACCTGGTCACTTTGGGGGCTAATTCTAAAAATACATAAGCAAGATTTTTCCGTAGACGACGCCACTTGCCAGATCAATCAACAAAGGCTTATTATTGTGAACAACTTTAGAACTTATATGCACACTCCGTTGCTAAGACACTCTATTGCCAAACTCGTGAAATTGTAAATGTGCAACCTTGAAAAGCCTAAAACACATTTCAAAATCTAAAATATTATAGTAGGTATGAATGATTGTCTAATGGGAGAAGGAGCAATTGCCCCCCCCCCTGATTTAGTTGCATGCATGTATTTGTATTGATAAATTGTTAGTTTCTATATGAATATGGTTTGTATATTAAAGGATTAAAAAAGTCAATAAAGCTACTGCCTAAGGCTCACCCTGATTAGATTAGTAAGAGAGAGGGAAATAAAGTGAGAGAGAAGAGGGAAGCACTGGTCAAGCTCTCTGAGATTCATCCATGAGTGTGATGAAGTATACACATGGGCTGAAGACACGAATCAAAAGGGTATATGGAAATTAGGCAAGAAATAAGTTGGGAAGTAAACAAGAAAAGGGATCCCAAGAGGATTAAGAATATGAAGGATGCTTAGAAGGAAGGAAGGATGAATAAACCTACCATCCGACTACCGTCATTAGTAGGAGAGAGAAACCAATACCAAGACCCATGGTACAAAATGATGATACCATGTCCATAAATTGTAATAAAATTAAATAAACTTTATGACCTGACAGAATACTACGGTAGAAGAAACAAAACGTTGAATCTTATTGTTGAAACCATGCCCCTCAGAACACTCATGACATTATTAGTCATGCTTACCAGCTTCAACAAAGGCTATACTTGCCGCCTCTTCCAGGGCAAGTATGAATGTTGCATGTATGGGCCTGGAAGTGGCCACTACCGCTCTCCGGTCTCCCGTTGCATATGAAGATATAAGTTGTTCTCTGAGAACTAAAACTTGATCCCAGCATGGGGAACACCCATAATTGGCTGCAAGGAGAACAAACAACAATACATTAGGCCCACTCAGTCCCTCTGTGCACACATGCCACGTCTCATGATATGAACATGTTTATTTATATATACATTTTTTGGTCTTTTTTTTTGATCTGTCGAAAAGGCTACTAACATTAAAAGCGTCATAGTCGCCTACTATAAAGCCAAAGTAAAACATATATATATATATATATATATTAGTACTTTAGACAGAAATTAAAGAAGTGACTACACCGGGGTTTGAACACGGGACCTTACTTCTGAGAACTTGATAGCCTTCAAACGACTGAAGGCCAAGGCCCGATATATCATTAAACAGAGTAAGAAGAATTCGTGGAGGGACTACGTCTCCACTATTACCCACCGTACAAATTCCAGCACAGTATGGAAGAAGATTAAGTCTATTTGTGGACGCCCAATGTCTTCTATTCCGGCCATCCTGAACAATGGTGCGCTTGTTACTTCACCGCATGACGTAGTGTCGGTGATTGCCAGTCACTTTGCTTCGGTGAGCAGCAACGCTCGCTATGATGCAGCCTTTCTCCAACGGAAACGAAGTGCTTACTTACATGGTGTAATGTTTCGATCTTTTCTCAGCACTCTCCCTGCATACGAGTATTTTTTGGTGTTCACAAGTTCGTTGAGTTGTGTTGTGATGGTGTGATCAGCTCGTCAATGCCAACGTTATAACTTTACATGCATTTGTTTTTATTATAATTACAAAGTCTAAACTGACTCGCCAAATTTACTTACATAGGTTTAAAATCTTATTCTAGTTCGACTATTTATAACCATATAATATATAAAATAATATAATATGGTATGTCTGTGGGTAGTATCAATATATCGAACGACGAACGATTTATTCCTACATTCATCTTGTGAGTTTATGAAAATGGTACTCCTGCGGACGTATATCCCACCTTATTCAAATATTAATTCAAGTCATCACCAAAGTAGACGAACGAATAGCAATAATAGGGCCTATAATATACAATTAAATAAATAATAAATAGCTGTTTGGAATTTTTTTAAATTACAATTAATATAAATCGAACGTGGGTCTGGGCTGGGCCGACCCTTTATCTAAAATGAATAAATAAATTAGGTGAAAATGTTTATTGACAGCAAAGACAATAGTTAAGTTTTTGTTAATCTGTTTCTTTCTTTATAAGTTTTTGTTTACTCTCACAATTTGTTGTGTAGAGGCTGGCAGACACCTTGTGCTTGAGACATACTGCCTTTTTCTGTGAACATTTCTAATACTGGGTCTGAAAGTGGAATAATAAATAAGAGAGAAATGTAAAATTATTGGTTATATAAGTTATAATACAATGGAACAAGACGTACATCCTTCGTGAATGTTATGATACGGTAGCTTTACGCTTTTAAAGACTCCATTGCGATTAATTTGACATGTTTCATTTATTTTATAAAATTGCTTGGACCGCATGGGATAAGTGAGTAAAACGGTACAGTACCCATATGGTTTTGCTGTGGGAAAGATGTGGGTTTCCCACACCTGCTCCTCACGTAATAGAAATGTTACGTGGGATATAGCCGTACCGGTCCCGTGTGGGAAAGGTATGGGTAAAGCCCACACTATCTGCCCACACCTGCCCACACATCACCCGTATGGAATCCACACGTACAAAAGCCAGGTTACCCACACCCCACATCCATCCCACAGTGCCCATACTTGCCCATGCCGCACCCACACTGTTCCAGTATGGGACACACCACATTGTGTTTGCTGGGCTACCATTATATATTAAAGAATCCAGTTCTCCGTTTTTTTAAATAACGCAAAAAACCGAAAAATTTTTTAAAGATGTTTTAAAACTTTAATCTGCCGATTTTTGAGGGTTTAACTTAAGTACCCAACTCCTATTTACGGAGGCCGGTTAATCTCCTATTTTGTGAGGGTAGTTTTGGAAGGAAAAAAATATTTTTACAGCACGTTTTTTTCTGGGAGAGACACTTATATGTGAATGGCTGATGTACTATAAGGGTTACCGGCAATCACATTTATCGGGGCAGGCAAAATTCCCTTTTTGGTAAGGGTAGTTCCCGCAAGCAGCATATTGTTACAGCACGGTTTTTCTGCGAGAAAATCCTTATAGGGTGAAGGGCTGCTTACATAATGTTACCGGCAGCCTATATTTTTTCGCGACAGGCAAAATCTCCCTTTTTGGATGGTAGATTCGCCGGCAGAATATTTTTAAGCACGTTTTCGGGAAAAGAGATCATTTATGTGAAAAAGTTATGTACATAATGTTAGGGGAAAGCCTACTATTTATCGCGGTGGGGAAAATTAAACCCTTTTTAAAGGGTAGTTTTCGCAGGCCGATATTTTTAAAAGCACGATTTTTTGTGCGAGAGATCACCCCCTCTGGATTTTTTGATGTACAATAATGATCATTAAAACCCTTTAAAATCGCGGCAATTCGTATTGCTCCCCCCGGTTTATCAAGGCCCAGTTAGTGTTTTTTTCATCAAACCTACCTTTAAACCCAAAAAAATTAAAAAATTGGTCATTGAAATTTTGGCCCCCTAAGAGAAACACAAAGTCTTTAAACCCTTTTGAAATCATAAAAAAAAAATGAACAAAACAAAAAACCAAAAAAACAAAAATCTCACGGACATATTATCGAGAAATCGCAACGGGCGGGCCCTTTTTTTGAAGATACAAGCCCCAACATATTTTAAAATTTTATGCTCATATACATAAAATGTGTAGTATTAATTCCTGCTTCCTTTAACCCTTTGAGCTATTAAAAAAAAACCGAAACTTTTTAAACAAAAAAGGAGCCATATGCCCCTAGCAACGAAGCCCCCAATAAATAATTTTGGGAGTTTTTCTGAATCCCTTTGTTGACCCGGCTTTGATTCGCGGGTTTTGCCAACGTCCATACCCAAAATTGCAAATTTTTCCTTTTAAAAAATATCATCTTTTTTTGGGTTTAATCGCTCATTTCGTCGTTGCCCCCCGGGGCCTGCGGGGTTTGGTTTGGGTTTCCCCTTTAAATTTTAAAGCCCCCCACTGAAATAAATTATATAAAACTGATTTGGCAGACTCTAAATAAAAATTTATTTTTTTATTTATTTTTTTAAAATTTAAGAACACAAAAATAATCCATGATTTATAAAAAAGGTGGGCCCACAGACAAGGGGCACAAAACCTACGATTTTGGGGCCCCGATTTGCTGGGGGATCTATAGGGGGTAACCCCCAACCCCGGAATCAGGTTTTTCTGTGGGCAACGGTCGGGTCTTTGTTTTAAAATTGGATTTGTCCTTTGGGTTTCGGGGTTCGGCCCATAAAAAAATTTGAAACTTTTAAATCGTCCCAAAATTAAACATATGCTAGTATCCTTTTACAGATGATCGATTGCTAAAGGGAAAAATAATGATTTGAACTAGTACAAAAATCAAAAATTAAAGTTTAAAATTTTTAATCTAATTTTTATTTTGTTTAATTTGCTGTTAGATGGGTTTACGGGCGTTTTAGACAATTATGCGTTTAAACAAAAAGGAAGGGAATGATCTAAAATGTGAGGAAAGTTCGCACAAAAAGAAAACATGTTTGACTAGGGGAAACTGGGCAAGCAAAAATTATATAAGGGAAGGCTGTGCCACGTTTGTAAAAAACTTTTACTGAAAGAAACATACGCCTCCCAATAATGTGAGTGTATTTGCTCAAAAGAATAGTATGTTTGACTACAAGGAACAAATTGATCTACAATTATGGGAGTTAGTTTCACTCAAAAGAAATTAGTTCAAATTACAAGGGAAACGAATGACTACAGTTATGTGAGAGGCTTTCTCATAAAACATATCATGGGAAAAAAATGGGACTGGAGATCTCCCATTTTTGGGGAGGGATTTTCTAGCATTAGGTGTGTAGTTTGTTCATAGCAGTAGGGGGTACATCTACCATTATATTTTTGGGCAGCTCCTTTTGCAAAACTTTGAGATCAAACGGCAAATTTCCTTACAGGGGGGGTTAACGTCTCTTTATATCGCAAAAATTTTCTTGGTTTAAATCTGTTTCATTTTTTTTTACCAAAAATTTATTTTAACACCCCCAAAAACTGAGCGATTTTTTAAAAAGAAATAGCAAACATTATTTTAAAGGCCCTTTTAATTTAAAAACGGTTTTTATTAAAAAATGTAATTTAAAAACAAAAATGCCCCAGGGGGGGGTTTGTGTTGAATAAAACCCCTTTGCATTGTACTGCGACATTTGGGAGGGGGAGGGTAACAGCCATCGCGGAGTAAAAGCATCGAGATTTGGTGGGGGCCCAAATCTTTATTTCATCAGGTGCTACGTCACATTCCGATTTAAATAATTTCCATGCATTGGGAGCCCCAACATGGGATATGACCCGCCGCCCGCACCTTTAAATCCCATCAACACAGGCAACACACAGCTCAGTGGCGGGCACGGGAAAAGGCCTCCCCTCGCAGTCGGCGGTTGTTCTTTCCCGGGCGGGGGTTTTTTCGTTCTGTTCTTAAAAGAATATGTCTGTTCTGCCCTAAACGATGTTTTCATCCCTTTAAATTCAGTAGGGCTCCAAGTAAAGTTTTCTTTATCTCAGTATTTTTCCCCGGGCCTTTTTCCGTTTTTTCAGGCTGTTTGTTTAGTGTTAGGGTTCTGTTCATGAAAAGGTAACTTTACTTTTTGAGGGTCCAAAAAAAAACCTATCCCTTTTCAAACCCTACTTTAAAATTTTTTAATCGTGAGAAAGTCATTTTTTTTCCATTTCATCCCACTATTTGGCATTTTATTTTTATTGAAGGGAATGCAAAACATTTAGGTTATTTAACCCAAAATTTTGTTGCCCAAAAAATTACCTGGTTTTGGGTCCCCCTGTAAAAAGATCGGGGGGAAAATAAAGGGTTTTATTTATTGGTCGCCCGCTCTAGATCATGTGTTTTTGGAAGAAAATTCAAAATGGGGGAAACTTTTCCACATACTGTGAAAAATTTCCCAAAATACCACATTTATAACATCCTACCTCTAAAAAAAAATATTGTTTTTTTTAGTTAGTCGCCTGTTATTATTCTCACTTTTCCCCCAACCCACTCCCCCACCACCCATAATTAAATAATAATATTTAAGGGTTATTTATTATTCCAATGGGAATGCCCTTACGGTCTCTTCTTACGATTTTCACCCCGGGTTTGGGCCCCCCTAAAACGGGTGGCACTCTGGGACGGGGTTTTTTATAAAATTTTTTTTTTTTTTTCGCTCTCCCTTTCCCCTTTTTTTAAACCCCTCGTAGGGATTCCCCCCAAATTTTTCCTTTAAACCCCAAGATAATTTATTTATTCATTTATTTTTTTTCCTTACGAATAAAATGCTTTTAAAACAAGACGTCAATTAAAAAAAAAAGATATACAAAAAATTTCAAAAAGCAAAATATGTGGACCATTTATTAAAATTTTTTTTTTAAAAAAATTTTCGTCTTCAGGCCGTTGTCTGTTCGCCAGTCTAGAGGCTCGTTTGCTTTTTTTTGTCCTGTTGTTGTTAGCGTTATTCATCTTAGTGGGGCAATGGCGTGGATGCAAGCTACCCGGGTTTTTAAAATTTTCCGGGGAAACCCAATAATTAGTTACTGTATGTGTGGGGTATATAAAGGGGGTGGGTCTTTAAAAACTGCATCCGGCAAGGTCAACGGGTGCCCCGAAAAGGGTCACGTGGGGTGGGGATTTTGGGTTTGGCCCCACCTATAAATTCCCATGTTTGTTTTCTTTTTTCTGACTGCCACACACCATACACAGCCGCAACCAAAAAAAATAAAAAATTGGGCATTTTCCCTGCAACTTTCTGAAATTTAGGAAAAATTGTCAGGGATTTTTTTATGATACCCTTTTAAATTTTAAAAACTCAAAATTTTTTTGCCCCTTACAAAACTTTAATTTTTCAAATTTTTTTTCACAAATTTTTGCATCTTTACCATCATTTTTCACAAAACCCCTCTGGAAAGGGCCCCCCCTGGAGCCAACCCGGGGCATTTTGGGGGGAAAAATTCAAAAAAATACATAAGAAAGGAATTTTTCCGTAGAGACCCAAATTCCCAGATCAATCAACAAAGGTTTTATTTTTGTGAAAACTTTAAATTTATATCACATCCGTTGCAAAGGGGACACTCTATTGCCAAACCGTAAAATTGTTTTTTGGAAACCCTTTTAAAAAGCCAAAAAACCATTTCAAAATCAAAATATTATAGTAGGTAAAATGTTTGCAAGGGGAAAAGGGAAAGCAATTGCCCCCCCCCCCTGATTTTAGTTGCTTTGATGTTTTTGTTTTGATAAAGTTAGTTTCTATATAAATAGGGTTTTGTATTTAAAAGGTTTTAAAAAAGTCAATAAAGTTAATTTGGCTAAGGCCCCCCCCTGATTAGATTAGTAATAAAGGGGAAAAAAGTAAAGAGAGAAGAGGAACCCAACTGGTCAAGCTCTTAGACCATCTTTAGGTGATAAAGATACACATGGGCTAAAGATTCGAATAAAAAGGGTATAGGGGAAATTTTGGCAAAAAATAAGGGGGGAAGTAAAAAAGGGAAAAGGGATCCCAAGGGGATTAAGAATATAAAGGGATGCTTGGGAAGGGAAAGGGAAGGATAAAAATAAAACCACCGACTCCCCGCCATTAGTGGGGAGAGAAAAAACCAAATACCAAGCCCCCATGGTAAAAAAATTTTATGATACCATGCCCAAAAAATTGTAATAAAATTAAAAAAATTTTAAAGAATACAAATCCCTAGGGGAGAAGAAAAAAAAAGTTGAATCTGATTGTTAAAACATGCCCCTCAGAACACCCCGACTTATAAGTCATGTTTTACCAGTCAACAAAGGCTATACTTGCGGGCCCCCTTCCGGGGAAAGTATAAATGTTGCATGTAGGGCCGGGAATTTGCCTACGCTCTCCCAGTCCCCCGTTGCATTTTTGGGAAAAAAAAAAATTAAAAGTTGTTGGTAAAATTTGCTACAATGTGGGGTTTTGTCACGATGACCCCTCAACTATTTTAAAAAATTTTTCCCAACATTTTTTTAATTACACCCCTAAAAGCACAGCGCCACTGTAAATAAAACAAAATTTTAAAAAAACCCCAATGCATTTTTTGGCGTGCATTTTCATATGACCTGCCCCCCCGCCCCTTTTTGATTATTTCCCTGCATGCAACAGCAGAGCCAGGGGGCCCTGGGCCTTTGAAACCGCATCGGTCTTTTTGTTTTTTGGTCCCAGGCGGACGTGTATTGTGGGCCTCCTCGTTTCGGGCCCCTTTTGGGCCCCAAAACGGGACATGGAGTTACCTCTGCTGTATGTTTTTTGTTTTTTTAAAGTTTTTGCTGTGCCCTCTTTCTCATAAAACTGTTTAAAGTTTTTTCATTTCCAAAAATTACCCTGTTCGGTCCAGACGGAAGGTTTGGTTTCTTTTTATTCTGCCCTTTTTGTCGGGGAAAGCGCTCGTCATCTCAGTGTTGGCCCCGTCTGTTCCGTTCGAGCAGCCTCAGGAAATTAATGTTCAAACAGTGTTAGGTTTTGTTCAATGTAGATAAATTTTTTTTTAAACCCCCGCCCCTCCCAGTATGTTTTTGTCGGGCCCCCCCAAGTACATAGAGATTTCTTCTTTTAATGTTAAAGTTTTTGTTTGTTTTTGTGTTGACTGAAATCTCCTTCCCAATTTTGTTTTGGGGTTTTTTTTTCTTCATGAGTTTTCTTTTTCCTTCAAAATGGTTTGTTTTTTTTTTGCTTTTCTGTCTTTTTCGGGAACCTTTTCTTTTTTTCAAGATTATCCCTTTTGGCTGGGTCAGGGGTTTTGTGGGTTTTGGTTTAAAGGGTGGGAGGGGTAGTGTTTTAAACCAATGTTGAATTTGGGTTTTAAGGGACGGGGTTGCTTTGCAGTGGGTTTTAGAGTGGGGCGATGAGTAACAGTACGTTCATGCATTTTAAACAGTAGAGCTGTCCAGGCTTTAACTCCCCTAGCCCATAGATAGGCCTGGGCCCTATACTAGCCTATACTATAGCCAAGTAAAAAAATAAATTAATGTAGGCCTGGGTTTTAAATTTTTTTATTTCTACATGTAAAGAAATGGGGCGCTTAAACCCGGGTGTTTTCAATATTACGCTGTCTGTGATAATGAAATTTTGAGAAATTTGATTTTAAGGTGGTTTTTTATTTTTTAAATTACGAAGAAAACTAATCTGAAAACTTTGGCATTTTCCTTTGGGTTTTTCCAAAAAGGCATGAAAAACCCTTGAGGGGCGTCCCGGGGTTAAACATTGTTTTGGCCCATTGACCACTTTGCACGCAAAGTGGGGGAAATTCGAACGTATTTGGGGAAACAGTGAAAAAAATTGATTTTGGGTTTACAGTGCTGTTTCAAATTTTGAGAACTAAGTGCTTACATATAATTTTGCTTGTTTCACCTTGGGCCCTGACAAAAAAAATCTCCACTCACTTTCTCCCTACTTTAAAACCCAATTTTCCCCCCTCAGCTTGCTTTCAGCGTCAGTAGCATAGGTATCATATGGGCAAGAGAAAGGCCACTAGGGGAATAACTTAAAAGATTTTAATAATTAAGTGCTGTGCAAGTTTTAGGTCATTTTCGATTTCCCTTAAGTTTTTACCGAGGGAAACGAGCAATAACACGTGAACTCCCTTTAAATTTTTTTGTTCATATTTCCCGCACTTTGGGCCTTGCCAAAAATGTGTTGGTTTTATTTTGTATAGGCAGACACAAGAGGGGGCCCCCCAGGCATCAGATGTGTGAAATAAACATTGGGGGTTTAAAAAGTAAGGCCCCAGATTTTATCCTTGACTGTTATATTTGAAATTTTTTAAAATTTAAAAAAACCCACTTTTTCTTCAAATCACAAGAAAAAAACAAAAGACAGGGAGGAAAAAAGAAAGGGAAAGAAGGTAGCCTGGCCTACCATAGTAAGGCTAGGTTTGGCCCTAATTTAAACTCAAAGGGAGCCGGACAAATTCTTTAGGCAAAAAAAAAGCATCTGTGACAATCCCCTTTGGTTTCAGGGAAAACGGATGGTATTTGCTGCGCATTTTTAAAATGCCCCCGGGCCCCTTTTAATGCATGGCCTTTCCCAAAATTTTCCCCTTGGGCAGTAAAATTAAGTACTTTTTTATTTTTAACCCCCACTTTTTTTTAGTTTTTTAAAATAAACAACCCAAAGTTTTCGTATGTGTGACCCGTAGAACCCTTTAATTCCCAAATATTTCTGAATTTTAGGGTTTTTAGTTTTTATATAATGAATGGGGGCCCCAAAAAAACCCCGTTGGCCACTGAGGGTTTAAAAAACAATGATCGAATTCTGCTTTTAAATTCCCCTCGTTTTGTCTTTGCTTCGGTTTTTCAACATTGGGGTGAAGCCAAACCTAGGGCGGCAATTTGAAAATTTAATACAAAGTACGCCCGCATTGTTATAAACCACTCACTTCCACAGTTTAAATGGGTCGGGATATCAGAAAATAACTTAATTTCTGACCCAGTAAGGTGTTGTGCCGCGCCCTTTCTGTTGTCAGCTTTTTTTTCCAATCGCCAAAACAATGGGTTTGGTTTTGAAAAAAGTTCTGGCCCGTTTACAAAGATGCTAAATGCTTTGATTTGGGCGGGGGAAATTTCCCCTTTTCCCTTTGACAACCCCCCCGAAGGCGACGAATTTCAAAAACGGGGCGGATGAGACACAGCCCGGGGAAACGAAAACGTGGGGGGGGAAACCCCCGCCCTCCCCCCAAACCTTGTGGCCCCGATTCCCGCCAGAAAAGGCCTGCCCCCCCTTTCCCCCCTTACTTTCCCCCCCCGGGGAAAAAAGTATACATGGTGGGGGACTCACACTTATAGAAAGGTTTTTAAAACTTTTTATCTGAAATAAAGGGAAAGGATTTTAGATTTTTCTGTCTTACCTGGGGAAAAATGTACCAACAACCAGAATATATTTGCGGGAAACCTCATGAAGGCCCTTTCTCAAAACCCGATTCGAAGTCCCACATGTTACTTTGAAAAACTAGCTCTGGGGATAGCGGGGGCAAATACTCGAACATCTTCATGTACGCGGCTTTAAAATTTCTTTGTTTTCCCAAAAAAAAAAAATCACTCCAAATGCCTGAAATAAATTTTTTTATTCCCAGGCTATAAAAAATTTGGGGGCCCCCATTGATTCCCTCTTGATAACACTTTTTTCCGGGAAATTGTGGGCCTTTTTGTTATTTTTCCACTCTCATATTGATTTGATACAATGGGCCATCATTTATATTAAATTTGATCAAAAATTTTTTCATAGTGTTTTCCCCCCCTTTTTTTTAAAAAAAAAAAAACCGGGGCTGGCTAGTATCCCCTTAAGGGGGGTCTACTTTTTTTTCCCCCAGTTTCTGTCTTCTCAATAGATTTTTTTCTAAAATGACCTTGCTAGACCCAAACAAAATTTCGGCCCTGTTTTTTGCCATGGGGAAATTTTTAAAAGCCACCATTTCCCTTTCCCAACAATCCCTTTTAAAAGAAACTATTGGGGGTTAAAAAAAATTTTTTCCCCCCTCATCGACCACCCATTTTCCTTTTTATCATTGAACTTATTTTTTAAAAGCTTTGCTTACGTTTTAATCCCATGTACAATTCCAATTAGTGATATTTTGGCCATTGATTTTGTTTTTTAAGAGAGTTTTTAACTTCCCAAAATCACTAACCCCATTTCCCTTTTTTATCCCTCCTTTTACATTGTTTGTTCCTCATGTATCAGTATAATTTTTAAAACTTTTTCATCTGTTACGTTTTTTTTTTTAACCACCTTCGTCAATTTGGGCCATTCGCCAGGGGAACTCTTTACATTTCCCCAAATTTTCCCACTTTTTTTTCATATTTTTTGGTTGAAGATCATTGAATCTCCCCTAAAATGCACATTCTCGTACACTTATCCCAGGGCTTCTTTTTTAGATGGTTTTTTACAGTTTTATTACGGGTTAAACATTCTGTAATGGTTTTGGGCCCAAATTTTAAAATTTTTTCCCCCTTTTGTCTTCACTTTTACTTTGGGTTTTCCCTTTTACCAAAAAGTACCGTGACATTGATTCCCGAGTCCCCTTTTTAAAAACATTTGTAAAATTTTTTTTCCCTTTACCCCCTTTTAGACGATCGAGTCCCCATTTCCCCTTTTTTTGGGTCGCAATATGTTTGATGCCCTTTTTCAAACAGGGAAAAACCCTTTTATGGCAATTTCCCTTTGTTCAAGCGTTTTAAAGTTGGCTTGTCCTTTTTAGTTCTTTTTTTTTAGAAAAATGGGAAAATAATTTTTTACAGTCTAAAATTTTTTAAAGCACATTTCCCCACTTTTTTTTTTCAATTAGTTTTAAACTTTTCTGCCAAATTTCCCCGCAAAACCCCATCAAAACATATTTCCCCTTTCCCCACAATTTTATTGCTGTAGTTATTTTGTTCAAAAGGCACTTTTTACAATTTTTTTATACAAATTGCATCTCTCTTCTCCCTTTATTTGTATTTCATTTCTAAAATTTTTTGTGCTTTTTTCCTCGATCTTGTACTTTATTTCTTTTCCTAGAGCTACAATATTGGGAAAAGTTTTTTGCTTGCCAGTAAATTTCTTTTTCATCCTCAGTTTGCATAAATGTAGCCTGTTCACCATCAAATTTACCCCGTATTGTAGTTTTTAGGTCAAACTCCCCTTTTTAACCTCCGTTTTGCAAACTTTTTAAACCCTTTTCCCATTTTATCTAACCCCTGGGACCCTTTTGTTTAAGTTTTAAATTCGCTTTTTCATGCCCCCCTCACTTCGTTTTTTTTCAAATTAGCCATCCCATTCATAGCGTGTTTTCTTATTTTTTTTATTGAACATTTTTTTGAATCCTCCATGTAGTGAGTTTTTTTTTTTAGCCGACAAAGCGACTTTCCATGTTTCCCTTTTCCCCCACAGACCGTTTTTTGATTTGCCTTTTGTTTTCACCTTACCCTTTTTCTTGTTTTACTTTTTTTCCTTTTTGAAACTTAAATTTTATTTTGTCCCCTTTTTTTTGGGCCCTTTTCTTTTTGTGGAGACCTACTTTTTCTTTTATGGTTTTTGGCCTTTTTCTTTATTATTTAATTTTTTTTTTATTTAAAACTAGCCCAGGTTTACTTTTTACCATATTTTAAACATTTGGGCCCCCCCTTTTTTATTTTTTGGGCCCTTTATGTTTAATTCTGGTATGGGTAAGTCATCATCAACCTACGAGCCTTTTACCCCCTTTTAAATGTTCTACGATTTTTTTTAAAAACATCCCAGGCCCTTTTTTTCCCATCTTTTTCTTGCCGACAAAATTTTACAAAAAAACAATATTATTTCCAAATTTTTCAATACTAGAAAACCCACCCACTTGGGGTTATAATAAAATTTTAATAATTGGGACAATTTTTAACAATAATCCCGCCCAAAATCCTCACAATCCCAAATAATACTAAACAAAAAAAAACCAAAAAAAAATCAAAAACTTTTGCATGCAGACGTCTTGAGACTGGTGGGGAGTGGGGTGGGGTAGTCTTTCAGGAGAGGGCTGCTGTGCGACGATAGAGTGCAGCACCCCTGTTTTACGCACTCTTTTGTGCCCTGGATTTTTTGGGAGACCGAGATTGGGTGGGAGTGAGCTGCAAATCTTTGGGTGCAAAAATTTTTCCCTCCATCTAAATTTGCGAGATACACGGGAAAAAGAAGCTTTGCCCTTCCCCTGTACTGTATCACGTGATTTTAACCCCACTTTATGAAAAGGGGAGGGTTGGGGAATTTTTTTTTTTTTTTCCCCCGTTTAAACGGGGCATGTACGTTTAAACGGTTTAAACCAAAACCCCCTGTCCTTTTGGCCCCCCAAAACCAATTTAAATCCTTTTTAAACCGCAACAAAAAAACCTGTCATTTAGCCCGGGATTAAAAACAAAAATTTAATTTTTATTTCCCCCACCAAGTTCCCAAAAAAAAATCCAAAAAACTTTTTAAATGGTTTTTAAAAAAAATTTTTAAAATCCCCCCCAAAATTAAACAACCAAAAAACCCCTTTGGTTTAATTTATAAAAACCCCAATCGAAGCCATCCCTACCGCCCGCGGCAACCAGCCGGCCCGCGGCAGTTTTTTCGCAGGCGGCGTTTTTTGTCGCCCGGCCGGGGGTTTTTGGGTCCCAATTTCGGTTTGTTCTTGTTCCGTTTGGGTTTTTTTTTTGTTTTTGGGGTTACCAAATTTAAACCCTTACGAGGGTGTCTTTTTCGTCCCGCCAGAAATGAAAAGTTTTTTTTTAACTCCCTTTTCTTTTATGGCTTGTACTTTTTTGAGGATGATCAGTATCGATAAAGGTTTTAATCTCTTCCAAAAGATTCCCCAAACGCATCATACAAATCGTTTTAAAAAGAAAAATGAGTCTTGAAAGTTCACCCAGTCCCCCCAAAGAATTTTAATAGGGGGGTTTCGTTTTTAAAAATTTTAAATTTAGTTATTTTACCATTTTTTCAAAAAGCCTCGCGGGTTGGCAGAGGGCCGAAAAAAAAAAAAAATTATTTTGGGTTTTGCTAATGAAAAGGGCCCCAAGGGCGAGGGGGATCCGGGTCCCCGAAATTTCTGAAAAACCCTTAAAAAAAACACTTCCCCCTTTTTTTCTACAAATCAAATGGGGGAATCCCCCTTGGACACTTAAAAACCCGTTGCATAACACAGCGACAAAATATAAAAAGGGGATCCACATAAAAAAACCCCAATATCAAAACCTTTTTAACGAAATCCGATTCAACTACAAAGATTTCAAAAATATTTTTTCAACGGTTTTAAAACCCAACAAACGTTTGGCCCGCCTTTTCAACGGAGACAAAAAAAACTTTAGTTTTTTAAAAAACCCCCCCATAAAACAGCGTCTAAAAAGCAAAACTGTTTGAAAAATTTACCAAAACCTCCGGGTTTTCCCTTGATAACAAGGACTCCCAAAAAATTTTGTGTGCACGGGTTCGTAAAATTCCCTAGAGGCATTTTCCAAAAATTTTCAAATACACAACCCCTTATTAGTAAAATACCCTTTTACTGTCCAAACTTTTTGCAAAAAAAAAAAAAATAGTTTTTTGTTTGGGGGCCAGGGGCCCTTTTTGGGATTTTAAAATGATCTCGCGACCAAAGTGCCAAAAAAGGTGTGACAAAAACAAATTTTTGCCAAATCGTCGTAAACGCCGATTTTAAAACATTTTAAACCCTTTAAACCCTTAAAAAAAAGTTGGGGCAAAGAATGGCATTTCATGCAAAAAAAATAAGCTTGCGGGAAAAAAAAAAAGGCGGGTGTAACACCGGATCTCTTCAAAAGGGGCCTTTTCGACGCGAAAAGGTTGTTCTGACCCCTCTCCCCATTTGGGCACACACATTCACCCCAAGGATACCCTTTTTAAAAGGGGAAGACCCACCCACCCTTTAGCAGGTTGGGGAATTTTTAAAATGTTTTAAACACATTTTGTAAAAAGTCCGCAACACATGGGGCTAGAGGGAAAGATTTTAAAAAAAACCCATTGAAAAAAAATTTTTTCTGATGAACTGAGAAAAACCCCCTAAACCCAAAGTTTTTAAATTTCCTGAAATCAAACAGCGTACAAGGGGATTTAAAAATAACATGCCATTATATAAGAGAATACGGGCACTGATAACCTCAGTGGTGTGTGCCCTTAAACCCTAATAACTAACTAACTAACTAAATACTAATAAATATAGTAATGTCGCGATGAACCTCACTACAGTTTTATATGTTGCTTGCAACCAATGTTCATACATCTTGGAGTTCATGTGCTAGTGTCACCAATACGATTGTGAATAATTTCAATGCACTTAGCTTGCAACATCGATATGACCTCGCCGCAACTTCCCCTTTGTAGTCCAGACGATAAAATAACATAAATTTCGACCCGTGATGTGTAACTGTCCTTGAATTTGAAACATGTAATTGTGGTCCTTCTTCAGTTCAAGTGTACCATCATCACTTTGCACTAAATGATCTAGAGTTTTATTCAAAGGTGCTTCCTGTGGCGTAAGTGACTTAGCCTTAGCAGGACATTTCACCTCAACTGTGGATTCATGTCCAATCAAACCATCGGGGGTTGCACCTAGATACGGCAACTCGGGAGTCAACAAACAGGCCACACTCCTCAACTACGACAGATTCGTCCTCCATAAACTGAGCAATCGCTTGCGGTTCCTTTACTATGCCGCATTCAGTGTCCTTCGACCCCTGAAACGTAGGATAAAAATCCTTGACACTATCTCAGCGCAAGAAGTTGTCTCCCTCTGTTAACATATCTGTCTGAAGAGGGATGCAGTCAGTCGCCTTTCTTTCCGATTTCCAAATATCTGAAATGCTTTGACCTCGCTTTCCTCTTCTAATTATTTTCCTCCCCATCACTAGTGTCAAGTAGCAAGGTATTTTACTTAAGCTTTTAAAGGTTCTCTGTTCAATGCTCGACTGGATTTGAAATTTATCGTCAGGGGTATTGACAGTTGTTTTTTTCTTTTTACTAAACGCCACCTGGCGTCTTTCCAGCGTCTCTTTCTAGCTGAATGATGATCTTTTCGCTTAGTTTTTTTTAGTGTTTAGTGTGCATCCCGGGGCTTTTGTTGTTATAGTTTTATGAACAACGCGATGCAACTCCCGGCCCAAACTAAATGACGTACTGCTGTAATATCGTGCTCCATCCCAAACCTTCAGCGTGAAATTTTTTCTTTTGCCACCAACTTTCTCTGAACAATGGAGTTTAACTGCTCCACTTTTGTTGCCCCACACGAAAACGAGACTGTCTGCGTGGTTTTCCGTCGATTTATATTGCCATAATCCTAAAAAAAGTCCGATTATAGGTAAGGTTATACTCCTCCAATTTCCAGAACCATCAAAAAAGTACCTCTCTCAGCACAGAGAGGGGTCCCAAAACCAGGGCTTCCCCATTGAAAATGTCCAAAACCGCGTGTACTGGATCTTTGATCACGCCTGTCTAAAACACCTTCGTGACTGCAGGCGTAGACGAGACCACCAGAACACCTCTGACAAATTTCTGATGATCCTCCAGACCCTTTTTTAACCAGTCTCACAAACTTTTTTTAGAAGTTGCGTACAGTTGATTACACATTAAATCTTTTTAATCGGCAATTCAGCTCCATATGCGGGCTCTCCATCAGTTTGCAATGAACCTGCTGTACCATCCCCAATCGTCATCATATTTTACGCCTGCATAGCCAACTAACTTAAAACCTTAAACAATCGCATCAGCCAGTCAAATAAGTCGACGACCTGTCCCAATTCTTGAGGCACCTGTCTGGGGGTCACCCTTTTCTGGTGATGTTCTTTTATGATATTCAAAAAACGAACAGTACTTGTTGCGGACACATAAAAAAATTACTTTTCTTGTCCTTACCCGACAATCACAGCACTAAAAGACGCCGAACTAAATTACCTTGTAAGCAGTAGTTAATTTTTTAGGCGGGCCGGGGGGGGGGACTTTTCCACCCACTTCTTTTTTTTAAAAAGGTTTTTTTTGATTTTTTTTCACTTAACGACAAAATATTTCGGTTTTGCTTTCAGTCTCGTTTCCTTCTGAACGCTCAAAAACCCCTCCATTATTTTGTTACAAATTTTTTTAGACATAGACCCCGCCCTAAATGTTCTTTTTAAAGGGTGTTGAGCTTCAGGGTATCGGGAACAAGCCCTCGTTTGCCAATGGTCTGGATCCATAAACCCATGCATTTTTTCGTATGAAAACCATGGATGGCGTCGATCCTAAAAAGGAAAATATTTTTTATTTTAAAAATATAACTGAGTGGGTAGACTCTAAATACAATTTTTTTATTTATTATTTTTTATTTAAAGGTTGGGTGTTTTCACCTGTTCTACTACCTCATAGCCCAAAAACAGGTGACAAAACATAACGTACAAATCATACGAAAATGAAGGGGTGACTTTCAAAAAATCATGGAAGTTTTAGGTTTTGTATATCTATCCTATCCTGGTTAATCTGCTTTTTTAGAGTTGAAGTGAGAGTTAAGTTTGGTTCGTTACCTAGGGGATTGTCTTGTTTCTTGTTTTTGGCTGTTGTTGTTGGTGTTTGGTGAATGGGGGAAAAAAACTATAATTTCTTTTGCTAGGCCCTGTATCTATTTACAAGTATTTTTTTCAAGGAGTGCAAATGTTCTTGTCCAAATAAAAAAAAATCCCGAAAATGTATTTTGCGACAATATTTTCTCACGATGAGCCGCACTACAAACTTGATATATTATCACAAACCATTATTACACACCTTAAAGCACATGTGCTTCTTCATCAAAACGATTTTAAAATCGTTTAAAGCCTTGGCGTGCAGCTTTATAACCTCGCCCCCCCCGACCTTTTTACCCGTACCACACGCCACGCACTGGCAGAGAGCCTCGCCTCGCAGTCGGTCTGTCATTCTTGTCCCAGTCGGACGTGTGTTGTCCGCGTTCTTCGTTCTGGCCTAATTGGGCCTCCACAGTACATGGAGTTAGCTTCTGTTGCTGCTGTATGTGTTCTTTGTTCAAGTCTTTGCTTTGTCCTCGTTCTCATTCAACATTCTGTTTATTGTTTGTTCATTTCAGGAGGTTGTCTGTTCTGTCCAGACTGGATGGTTTAGTTCTCTCTTTATTCTGTCTTGCTTTTGAGAGAGGCGCTCGTCATCTAAGTGTTGTGCTTTGTCTGTTCCATCCGTACAGCCTGAGGAGTTGATGTTCAGAAAGTGCTAGGTTCTGTTCAATGTGAGTTAAGAACCTTGACAAGGTTGATATGCTGTGCTTTTTTCCGCTCTTAGTTCCGCTCTTGTTCGGCCTTCACAGCACATGTCGTTGGCATCTGTTTTTGCTGAATGTGTTTAGTTAGATGTCTGTTATCTTTAAGAGAATGTCTGTTACGTCCAGACTGATGGTTTTGTTGCTACTCAGTAAAGCGTTTGTGATGTCAGTGTTGTTCTGCGTCTATTCCGTCCGCACAGGTTGTGCAGTTTATGTTTAGTCGGTGTTAGCTTCTGTTCAGTGCGAGATTAGAGGCTTGACACACTATAGTGGTGCTGGTTTCTGTGCTGGGGTTTTTGTTGTATAGAGTTATACATTTTATTTACATAACTGGTTTAAATAACTGAATAGGATTTTCTTAACCCCAACATCTTAGAGTTAATGTGCTAATGTCATCAATACGGGTTTGAAAAATTATAATGCACTTACCGTGCAACATCGATATGACCTCGCCGTCCCGCACCTTTTGACCGCCATCTACACAGGCTATAGTGCACAGTGGAAGACTCGCCTCCTATTGGGTCTGTGTTCTTGTCGAATTCATTATTGCCTCTTAGTCAGATATGAAAAGCTCAAGCCGCATATTTGGAGCCAAATCCTCTTTGGTGTTTTTGAAAAGTTGAGTGTATGCTGCCTCTGTCTTGTGTGACATAAGGGCATACACCACTGGGAAGAGCTGGAATCAGATATATATGTCATACTATTTTCAAGTTTCATTTAACTATGAATTTTCACACAGACGGAGACGACCACGACGTGGGGGAACCCCTGCCTTCCCCATGTGCTTGTGGCTGGTTCTGACCAGCACAGGCCTGTCCACCCCTTGTCCCCCCGCGACGCCCCTTACGTCCCTCCCTTCGTCTCGATTAGCCAAGTTGCATGAATATGAGACGTTAAGCAATATCCAATCCAATCGAGCAATTCACACAAGTAGTTAATTTGTGAATCCACTGCAATGGTGTATGACACTGGTTGTGCTCTCTTGTGCTTAGTCAATGACGTACATTGTCCAGGGTTCCAAAAAGTTGTGCTTCGTAGATCCATTAAGTTGCAACCCCCCCCCCCCCTTAAACCGAATATTACAAAAAAATGTATTTGTTGCACCCAAAATGCACCATTTTTCACCCCTATTTTTTTTATTTTTGCACTCCCTTCCATTTTGTGTTAAAACCAAAAATAATTGGGGGAGGCTAACCCAATGGTAGCCCAACTAAGTTCTGTTAGCATGTATTTATTGCATCAAAAATGCACCATATATACCGCACCGCAAATAATCTTAGCTGTTAAAAGTGTCCTAAAACTACTAATACTAATACTAATGCACCCCTATCTTTTTATTTTTACACTGTGTGGCACGTACGCAGCACTGAAGCTCAGTGCACAAAACCTGTCCGTGATACGCTCGATCGGGGCCGCCGCACGTCCTTCAAATTCCAACTCGACACCTTCTCGCTGTTTGGCCCGTGAATAGGGGAGTTTCACTCCCTGAAACTAATGGCGAGCTCTGGGTCGTCGTCGGGGAACCCCTTCCCTTTGACTACCTCCCCGACGGCGACGACAAAGACAACACGGACGGATGATGACACAGACGGAGACGACCGGGGACCCCTGCCCTCCCCATATGCTTGTGACTGGTTCTGACCAGCACAGGCCTATCCACCCCTTGTCCCCCCACGTCATCCCTTACGTCCCTCCCTTCGTCTCGATTAGCCAAGTTGCATAAATATGAGACGTAAAGCAATATCCAATCAAAAAAAAAACGTGCACACACAACTCGTCACTCGTCATCGTCGTAATCACCAGCATCTTCGCTTTCAACATTATTTTCCGTGTTGACGTCACTGTCGTCGGGATCAACTTCTTCTGGCTCGTCATCCCAGAGAGCATCGTCTTCTGTGCCGTCCATAGCATTTGAAAGGCAACACTTTTTACAATCTCTCACAATGCTTTCTGGCGATATCGAATTCCATGCTGTCATGATCCGTGAGCATAGAAGGGTCACCAATGGCTTTTTTATTTTTCCTGTTGGCCAGCTAACAACCATTCAGTGTAGCACGATCTAAGTTTGTCCTTGAATGGTTTGTTAACGATGACGACGAGCACTCGGGGACTTTCCCCTTCCCTTTGACTACCTCCACGACGGCGACGACAATGACAACACGGACGGATGATGACACAGACGAAGACGACCACGACGTGGGAGAGCCCCTGCACTCCCCCCCATACGCTTGTGGCTGGTTCTGACCAGCACAGGCCTGTCCACTTCTTGTCCCCCCGCGTCGCCCCTTACGTCCCTCATGTCCCTCCCTTCGTCTCGATTAGCCAAGTTGCATAAATATGAGACGTTAAGCAATATCCAATCCAATCAGCTCTCCCAAACTCCCCCTGCAGGTATCGGCAGCATTCCTTTTTGGTCGGCCTCCGTCATAGTTTGGTCGCAACTGCGTTTGTCATGGTGGTCCATGCCAGGTCTCTGCAGAGTTCGTCCTTGCAGGTCAGCAGCCGGTATGGGTGCGTGACCGCTAGGACGTCGCTGGAGTCGGCCAGGGTTAGAAGTCCCACTCCACCCTCGTGCATAGCCGTGTGGGCAAGCTCAGCGCTTGGCGCTGCGGAAGGTTCATCCACCTCTTCGCTGCAGGTACATCAAGGGACTGTAAGAAGTGAGAGGTATGTGGAGGCAACTTAAGTATAGTTAACCTGAGCTTCCATAGCCTTTTCCACTAAACTGACACTTATATGCGACAAATGCCCATCAACCAACCAAAACTGTGTACCTTAACTTCCACTCCACCTCTAGCCCCCCTCAGAGTAGTCCCTAATTCGCATTGATGGCAAAAACATTATGAGAGCTGACAACGTGAAATTTCTTGGCATTACACTCTCGGAGAACCTTGATTGGTCTGCTCATATCGAAAGAGTATGCTCCAAAATAAATAGTGGGTGTTTTATGCTCAGGAGGATGAAGCCAATTGTTAGCAGCCACATATTGAAATTAATATATCATGCCCACATCCACTCGCACATCTCATACGGGCTTCTATTCTGGGGTATGTCACTACAAGCTAATCGTGTCTTTTTACTCCAAAAACGAGCTATACGCATCATCACAGGATCCTCATGGCAGAGATCCTGCCGTAAAATCTTCCCCAAATTAAACATTCTTACCCTGGTAAGTACCCTTATACAAATCGCCGCTATTTTTGTACGTACACATTCAGAATACTTTCCTAAAAACTCATCCATCCATACTTATAACACCCGTGCAATTTCTAACATCCATGTCCCCCATCATAAAACCTCGCAATATTCCAAAGGACCTATATACGCCTGCCTCTCCATATACAATAAACTGCCAAAACACATCAGAGACATCAAAAATCATACTACATTTATTAGCAAATTAAAAGCATTTCTAGTAGAAAGAGCATTTTACTCACTAAATGAATTCCTAACAGATTAACCCTTGTCCTCCCTACAAACTGTCCCTTATAGATCCGTACTATAGGCTAGGCCCTACACATATATTTTAAATTCAATAATAATACCTTTCATATAATCATTATATCATAGGATAGGCTACCTCTATACTCAATACCGGTACTAGTATACCATACTAGTACTAGGCCTATACATATAACTTGATTCTCATTGAAATTCTCATTATATTTGATTATTTATTTTATATTTAGTAAATTTATAAATTTACCTTGTTCTCCACTACAAACTTTCCCTTATAGATCCGTACTATAGGCCCTACACGTATATTTTAAATTCAAAACTAATCCCTATTAAACATAAAACAATAATACATAATCATATCATACCATATGCTAGCGTTTTATATTATTATACATCCTAATGAACATCGTATTGTATTATATCTTATCGATAACTCATTTCATTTTTTCATTTCATTATTGAATTTATCAATTCAAACAACTTCTATTCTCAATACTAGTATACTATACTAATAATACATATAACTTGATTAACATAAAATACACATTTTATTTGATTATCCATTTTATATTTAGTAAATTTTTAAATTTACCATGCCCACAACAAACTGCCCCTTATAGATTCGTACTACTACACGTATATATTAAATACAATACTAATTCCATCATTTCAATACTCAATTAATCTATTCAAACAACTTCAATTCTCAATACTAGTATACCATACTAGTAATATACATATAACTTGATTCACATGAAATATGCATTCTATTTTATTATTAATTTTTTACCATGTTTTAGCCTTAGGAACTATTCACTCCCTCTTCACGAAGAGGTGTATACTTGTACCATGTATTAGTCTTAAGTGAATAAAGATCTACTCTACTCTACTCTATATAAGTAAGGCGGAAAATTCTTTTACGTTAGGCAAAAACGCATTTGTGAACCAGGATGTAAACACATCCTCGGTCATCCTTCCATTCTTGGAGACGAAATAAGATGTTCCTGGATACTCCTTGTCTTTGTCTCCAAACAATGAAGTCCAAAGCTTCTTACCTTTATGAAGGATAAGTGGGGGCATCTTCAAACCATTGGCTGATACACAGGCTAAAACAGTGGTGAAGTCTCGACCACTTCCCCCGGTAACACGTTGAGCGGGAACTCCTTTTTTCGATAAAATCCTAGTTGATCCTGGATCTGAGTTCATCCCAGTTTCATCACAGTTAAATATACACTGTGGCTTATCCTCTAACTTTAATTCTTGGAGAATCGATTCCAATTTGTCAAAAAAGTCTTCGACAACAAACGGATCACCAGACTGACGTGCTCGCGACCCTTCCAGTCTTTCAGGTTTCTTTAATGACAACTTATGTCTTGAACAAAATCCAAACCACCAATCATCTCCAGGCTGGTCATTCTTGAAAACAGTTTGGGTGCCTGTGTCTTGAACAAACTTTTGCACTACATCTTAAACTGCGCATTTGGACAAACCAAATCCCCATTTGTTCATTTTGTCAAGGTATTTGACAAGTCTTAATTCCAATTCGAATGGAATTTCCAAACAATTGCCAAACATCGTCCACCACCTCCCTTGATGCCAAGAGTGGCCTCACGAGGTTTTTTCCCTTTCCATCCTGCAATCTTCATTTGTAATGTGGACCGTGGCACTTCAAATAATACTGCTGCTCTGCTGACAGTGCTAAACCCATTCACAACATAATCAACGGCTTTTTGCATATCTTCGTGTGACCATCGACCCCCCTCTCCCCTTTTAGCTTGCAATGCGCCTGGAACTGGAAGGGGTTCTGTTGACGGTAGAGCCTCTCCAGCTTGCAATGCGCCTGAAATGGAAGGGGTTCTGTTGACGGTACAGCCTCTCAGCTTGCAATGCGCCTGGAACTGGAAGGGGATCTTTTGACGGTACAGCCTCTCCAGCTTGCAATGCGCCTGGAACTTGCTGGGCAGGGTCAATTGGGATGGAGTATTTGCTGTTATGCAGGGTCAGAAAATCCCAGGTATCCATGTTTTGCAATACGTCCGCCAGCAAGTCTCGACCATCCACCTGATCAATGTGCAATTGCTCAGCAATCTCCTCTTCACGAATTTCCACGTGCTGATAGACAACATTCATCACGTCGTTAACGAGTAACTCGGGCAACTCCAAACTTCCTGATAAGCATCTCTAGCTTCTTGAAAAAACGTTAAGGCGGCATCTTCTATCTTTAATTTGCCCACTACAAAATATTTGCAACGGATCTTTGGTTACGATTTTTAGTCTGATTCAGCCAAGTTTGAAAGACCTTTGAAAGACCCCGACTCCTGGCTCGCCCAGTTCAGGTCAGTAAATGCTTCCTGTACTTGCAAAGTGTTCGTTTTACAGTGAAGCACGATATAGATCTTTTGGAAAGTTGTTATTATATTGTCTAGGGTGGATGCTGTTACCATCGCGGCAAGAATCTCGATCAAGAATTTTCTCAAAACCTTTTGATTCTTTTCGTGCGCACAAGCATTGGCTTGATTCGCGACAATTCGCATGAAATGAGCGCCAGGATATGACCGACCTGTCGCTTCCACGCTACAGCATGCAGTTAGGGCCATGTTGGAACAAAAGGGCGGCTCGATTGTTTCTGGTAATAAATGAAGCTCGTTGGCCGTAAAACACTTGTTTGTCTCCGTTGAATTTGGCAACAACGTGCATTATAGGCTACCTTCGGCCAAGTTGCTGGTACCATTCCTGATTAGGGAATTTGCGTGTGCTCTAGTGCATTCATGATGCCCTCAATACTCAGTTTTCATGTGTTTCAGGACCACATCGTAGCCTTCGCCAAGTACATGGCCGAATTAGCACGGACACCGGTCCTACAATGAGTGTAGTCACCGAAAGCATGGCGTCGAACATTCAGGAGATCATTTTTAGTTGTTATAACTGAGGGGTTTTCATCTGCAGCGTTTACAGTAATGAGATGTATGAAGTGGCCTCTCAAATCCCTGATTCTTCCTTTTATCACCTTCCTGTCCGCTGCGTTTTCGTCAGCTAGTTTGTGAAACTTTTTAATCACATTTTTAAATCTACATCGGCAATAAATCTGCAACACATTTATTTTATTCTATTATTTTATACCGTATCAAACTTAACTTATTTAGTTGTAGTTGAAATGCATTTTAGCCTGTCGGGTTTTTATAAATTCGTTGATAAACATGCCTATTACTCGAGGTGGTGTGATGTAGAAACAGGCATCCCCCAGGGCTCCATCTTAGGCCCTCTTATGTTTCTTTTGTTTATAAATGATCTACAATAGATCTACAATATTAAGTAAACAAAAACAATTTAATATCAATGCTTATCGTTAAAATCATCCTATGTGTAGACGATATAACAGCTATAGTAATAGCAAATTGCTTGTCTACATTAGAGGAGAAGGCAAATCTTATCGCCAATATAATCGATACCTGGCTGATGGCCAATACACTAGGGTTAAACAAAAATAAAACTTAACTTTTTACAATTGTACGTTACCAAAAACGTCTTACTAGTTATCCCAACATAAACGTCTGCAACACTAAGCTTGCGCGACTTGATGTGACAAAATGTCTAGGTGTTGAGGTAGATGAGACCTTGAGTTGGACTCAACACATAGCTATACACTAGGTTCTAAATTAAGCTCTGCGTGTTATGCATTACGTGTGATCAAGAAAACAACAGGTACAAACCCCGCAAAACTAGCATACCATGCCTATTTCGAAGCTCATATCCGATATGGATTGAAACTCACCACGATCACATCTGATTTTTGTCATTCAGAAAAGAGCTGCGAGGATTCTAGCCAGTATCGGGTATAGGGAGTCTTGCAAACCAGGTTTTAAAAATTAAACATTTTAACTTTCAACAGTTTATTTATTTATGAAGTTCTGGCATTGACCATAAAGAATAGAGAGCATATAACCAAAAATTCCTCAATCCATAAACACAACACCCGACAAAAAAGGCGATTTTAATATCCCTACCAAAATACTAACAAATGTGTAGGAATTAAATTAATGGAAATCAAAATTTAATTAATTTGGCATAAATGAATTAAATTTCTGAAGTAATTAGCAAAGTATGAATAATTAATGAAATGCAAATACAAGTTCAACACAACAAGTCACAGGTAACCAAATCCTACCTTTGTGCAGGGTCCCTTTCAGTAGCCGCCTTGGTGTCCCCTTTGTTGAAATATTAATTGCTAATAATAATGTATTGAGGAACTGTCAGGGAAGCTAACTACATATGTGAAAGCGTAAGGTAAGTTTCCATATATAATGTCATCAAAAGACACAAATACAATTATGTCCCTGCCTACCTGATTGGTACCAATTAAATTATAATGACAAAACGTGGTTGGCTAGTCCTGTGAAAGATTTATATTAGCATTTGATTTTTAAATAAAAGAATGTCAATTAAAGGTGGGCTGTAGTTAAAGTGGGGTAAATTTAAAAACGCGTTTTTTATCTATTAACCCACTTTTGACACGATTTCGATACCCCAGTGAAAACCCGAGCACAAACGCACGAGCCGTTCAAGAGCTAGCCCGCCTCAAAGTTGGAGGGGTGGGGGTGCCTACGTCACCGCTCCGTAGTCCCGATGGCTCCAGCCAACTACACACTATGCGTGCATGGCTCAAGCCCGTGCTTTCGCCGGACTCACTACCCCAATAATAGTATTGCTAAATAACAAAATAATTAACTCAATTTGATTCTGGGTATCTTTCGCAAATACAGTTCATAACACACGATGGGTATCCCAATAACTTTTCTTCTCTTTTTGCTAAATGTTGACCACGAATTAATTCAGTAAACAAATTGTTTGTAAGCAACGTAGCGATATGTATTATTAAATGCTTCGTTTATAATTACTAATTGGCTATCAGTCGCATGCATAGCTAATAAGTGATTTGCTGTGTTCAGTGTATCAATGTTCTGTGATACAGTCAGCACTGCCTCCATGTTCCCTTATTACCCGGTACTTTACTGTCACTGCAACACACATTAGTTTCGTCTATCAATATCAATATCTCCCACTGAAAATCAGTTATATAACTGAGTGGGTAGACTCTAAATACAATTTTATTTATTTATTTAACGTTATTACGCACTACCCACAATCACACCAATCAACATTCCCTGATCTGCCTAAGGGTGATTTTTTTGGTTTATTCCCCCCCCTTCTATCAAAGCGTCGAGGCTCAAAATGATAGAGTTGAATAACGGCCATCACACTCACAAGACACTTTCGTACTGACTGCGTGGTGAAAGTTTATGACGCAGTAGGGCCTACAGAAGACTCCAGAAAATAACTTAGGGTGTCTTATTGTGTAAAATGATCATTGTTGACGGAAGAGCCCCCAACCCCTTAACCCCCATTCACTGTGACCAATCATTTTGGACAGTTAAAAAATATATTGCACCATTATATAAATACACGTCATGCTATACAGTGTATGTACACGCGTGTATCGGTATTTACTTAAGAACGTTTGGTAACTAGAAGTTTAGCTCACTACATTATGCTGAAAAAACTATTGAAGGACCAATAATGAAAATAATTTTGTTATAGATTTGCAATCGTTTTCAAAGTGAAATAATGGCAAGGATTTATGGAAATGATAATTATCAATGTAGTCTTTCCAAAAAAGCTCGCCCGCCCAAAATTTTGTATTGACCGCTCGTTCTGCCGAACGTTTCTGAATATTCCCAGACAAAACATTAATTGCTTCATTCCGTGAAAAATTCTTCCGCGCGTGACTGCGCGCTAGGCTGGGATAAATAGCCCTAACTTTACCATTAGAGAATGGCCTGGCTCGTACGCCGTATTTCTGGGTATCTGGTTGTGTGTGCGACTGCGACGAGTAGCCCCCTGAACCACAGCATTATCAAACAACCTTAACATTGCTTTCAATATATATAGGTAAATTCACACTGCGCGCTAGGCTGGGATAACATCTTTCACATCTTTCAACATCTTTCACATCACTCTAAAAGAGAACACTGGCACTAATAACCTTAGTGTTGCGTGCCCTTAAACCCTAATAACTAAACTAACTAATAGGCACATAGTTGGACACGTAACTTTATATCATGCTTAGGAGACTTGAGAGCAAAAAAGTGAAAGTGAAATAATGTGTTGGGCCTAGTTCGGGTCCTGGGTAGAACTTGGTCGATAGTATGCGTCTTTTATTCATAACAGGCAAGGAAACGGATACGTTTAACAATAATCCAGAGAGAGGTCCAGCCAAAGACCTAAGGGATGAAAATAAGGATTGTTCAAACCTAAATTTTCGACTATGAAATAAAACTCGTGTCACAATATGACTGAAATAACGGGACTGCAAATATAGTGATAATATTCATTAAAAACTAGTTTTAGAACTGTTTAAAACCATAGGCCTACCGAGACACATTTAGATCCCGATTGACGTATTTTGTAGTTTAAAAAATAGAAAACCTTGTCAATGATGACGATGATGATGACACAGACGGAGACGACCACGGACGTGGGGAACACCTGCCCTCCCCATACGCTTGTGGCTGGTTCTGATCAGCACAGGCCTGTCCCCCCGCGTCATCCCTTACGTTCCTCCCTCCATCTCGATTAGCAAAGTTGCATAAATATGAGACGTTCCAATCAATCAATCAATTGATATTTTTGCATAGAATGATGCTATTTTTTACTTTGAGGAGGAGTTGAAAACCTTGGGCTCATCTACTGGAATGAAATGGAGCAAAACATTCTTTACAGAAGGCTGTGCTACAGAAGGCACACCTACGATAAGTTGTAATTTTTCTGGGAGATGTTCCCCTACATCTGCAATTTTTTCTGGGAGATGTTCCCCTACATCTGCAAGCCTTACGGTATTCACAACAGTAGGATTACCATCGAGTTTATTTTGGCGTTTTCTACTACTAAATGTAGCAATTAGTTCATAATTTTAAATAACATTTTATATAATTTTGTAGTTTGTCAACTTACTATTTAATTCATTAACTTTTTCTTTTCGGCTTGAATTTTCTGTCAGAAGTTTAGATAAGCTTAGCTGATTCATCTTCAGCATCGTTAGCACTTTCATTACTGGATCAGTCTTGTCACTAGCGATTGCGTCCTCGAGGTTCACTGGGAGGGTTAGTTTTTCGACAGCCAGAGTTCCCGCAGCTGACGAGAGAGCGCTGTAGCTTCCAACCCCGACCTCTAAGCCTGATAGCGTGGGCGGAGTTCTCGCTGGTGCCAACAGGGTGCAGCTATTGTCCGATTCACGGCCTTGTTTTCTGCTATCGTAGCTGTGATCAACCTTGCTGTGCAGAAGTTTTGCCTTGTCGCACTTAACCTTACTCTTGGTCGCACACGTTTTGCACTTCCAGTCTGAATTCCCTGTCTCGGCCTAATCACCGATAAAATTTCGCTCAAAACAAGTAAGGTCAAAACAACCCAAGGCTTAATGTATGCAAAGGAGTTATTTCGTGTTCCGACCTGCTCTATGCCGAAGAGGCCCATATAAGGAAAAGCCTAAAACGTTAAAAAGTAGTGGACGTTAAGATGTATATTTTGCCATGTCGTACCCTCCAGCTGAGGTCACTACAATCTAAAAGTGCGGCCTTATATCCTAAACCCACTTAGGTGCTTTAAATGTCAGCTACTTGGACATACTAATCAAAGGTGCAATAATCCTTCTATGTGTCCAGATTGTGGATAAGTGCCAATATGGTAATTGTTGCATTAAATGGCCCGTTTACCTCTTTAACAAGTTATTAAAAAAGTACAAACATGAAAATTAAGTCCTTTGTGTATATTTCCCGACCTAAGTCAAAAGGGGTCTTTTAATTCATTGCCGCACTTCAGACCAGTGACGTGCCTGGTCTAAAGCTGGCGATTGATTGATTGGATATTGCTTTACGTCTCATATTTATGCAACTTGGCTAATCAAGACGAAGGGAGGGACGTAAGGGATGACGCAGGGGGACAAGGGGTGGGCAGGCCTGTGCTGGTCAGAACCAGCCACAAGCATATGGGGAGGGCAGGGGTTCCCCCACGTCGTGGTCGTCTCCGTTTGTGTCATCATCCGTCCGTGTTGTCTTTGTCGTCGCCGTCGGGGAGGTAGTTAAAGGGAAGGGGTTCCCCGACGACGACCCAGAGTCCGCCATTAGTTTCAGGGAGTGAAACTCCCTATTCACGGGCCACCCAAGTAGCACAAAGTGATGGCGATCTTATGGCGAGCTGTAACATCGCCATCAGTTGAGCTGATGGCCCATAAGCGGCGATGCGCTTACGGCCCGCTTATGGGGTTGGCCAGGCGCCCATAACTTTGCCATAAGCAACGCGCCGCTTATGGCCATAAGCGGCCCACTGTAGCAAAACATCAGTTTCGAAAATACTGTGCTGCATTTTGTGACAACGACCCGCTTATGGGCCATAGCCGGCAATACACAGTTTGCCATCAGTTCGCCGCTTATGGTCCACAGGCGGGCCGCTGTAGCAAATCCGACAGTTGCTTCACTTTTGTCACAGCGGGATGCTTACGGCCCGGCGGTGAGAATGTTTCGGGAACACGAGCACCACCTAGTAGAGACGCGAGGAAGGCACGCACACAAACGAAAAATATTAACTGACAAAAGTTAAAAATTATATACCTTTTCAATCGTGCTAGCATTTCAATTTCTGTGGAACTGTGTGTAAGATAACAAATTCAAGTTAATACAGAGAGAGTTATTAGACATAGATAAATTTTATCGCCCATCGCCGTACTCGAAACCCCAACCTGCTGCGGCCGGACTCTGGAACGCTGACCGCTACACCACCGTGACACTGCTAGAGGAGCGCGCCAGCTGCCTTATGAAGATGTACCCAGCGTGTATGCATTGTGGAACGTCTTGTTCAACATTTCGTAACCTTGTTTACATGGAAACTAAATAAATGCCATCTCAGGTTGTTCATCAAACTAAAGATTCAAAATAATATATGTATTCAAATTGAGTTGTTTTAAGAGTAGGCCTACTCTTGTTCATATTTAAATTGACCAAAGAGAATCAAGCCCATACATCTAAATGGTATGAATTAAATTGACGGAAAGTGATTAGGAGCTCAGTTTGGATTTGTATTTTTTATTAATTTTACCAGTCACACACGGGCAGACGGACAGACAGTAAAGTAATCCCCTAAATTTAAGCCTCGCTCCCTACTTTGATATAGGCCTACACCAAATATTCCCTATTGGCCATTTTTTTTTTGTAAAGCCTAAAAAAAAAACAGATTTTAGTTTACCCAATGATCATCTGATATTTTCAAAACTTACTATTTTTTTTTTTGGGTTAATAGTAACTAGTAAGCCTTATATAGGCCTAGATGATTACAGATAAATTAATTACTTATACCCCGGAATATCCCTGCTCATAAATTTTGGTTTGAAGGAGGGATTTTGTTTCTATTACTTGGAAAAATTTTGTCGTTAATATCTTGCACCTTATAAATATATTTCTTCCACCTATCGTACCGGCGGAAGAAAAAAAATCGTAAGTGCAATTTTCAAGTATGTCAGTTTGAAGACAAGAGTATGTGTTACAAATAGAAAAAAAATCAGCCATTCAACCAAAAAATTACAAGCAGGAATAATTTATTTATGTCTGGGATAAACGTGTCATAATTTTACTGTAATCGTCTATAGGTACTGGTCGTACTGCTCAACCCAAAAATAAATAACAAATAGTTTTGGCAATGTCATAATATTATGATCATATTTTTGATAAACTAAGATTTAGGAAAATTTTAAATATTAATTAAGCCGTTTTATTTGCTGTAGTTCTACAAACATACAATATGACATATTATTTATTTGTAATGAAATATATTTCTTTTTAAAGAGATTTTTCGTTTTCTTCCATCTGCTTCAAGTTGTGAAATTTGCACTACGAAACGGCAAGTGCAAAGGCATATTACAGATACATGACAGCATTATCGACAGCGGTTTAATTCTGCATATTGCAATGAAATTAATGACCGTATTTATAAACATGTTTGAAATTAATTTAAAAATTAGTCGATTGCATGCAATAATCAAAGTATTTTTTGGAAACCCTACGTGGAGTATTCGGTATCGGAATGATATAATAATATATTTCATAAAAATAATATTATCAAATAATAAGTTTTAAATGATACTAAAATGATATACCTTGAATGTGAGAGCGTCAATATTCCTTAAATCGACGAAGAAGAGCGAGAATGATTAGCGTAACATGATGCAATTGACAATAACATTATTCCTTTTAATCCATCATCAAATGTGGTTATATACTCTCATTTGATTCCCGTCGGTTGTTGCTTATGGGCCATAGGCGGGCCGCTACTGTTCGCCGCCTGTCAGTTGTGTGCTTATGGGCCATAGGCGGGCCGCCTACTGGGTTCCCCCACCTGTCGGTTGTGTGCTTATGGGCCATAGGCGGCCCATCAACGCAAAACTTTGCCATCACTTTGCCGCTGATGGCCCATAAGCGCACACATTTTCTGTGTTACTTGGGCAAACCGCGAGAAGGTGTCGAGTTGGAATTTGAAGGCGAATGCCGAAATAATAACAATGACAGCTAGAGAACTGTGCCGAGAGCAACATATTAATATCATGGATTTTCAAGTGAGTAGGGCACTGGGTGCAACTATTTTATGAAACATTGGGGGTACACTTTGCGCCGACCGCACGTCAATCGCCTAAAAAATACCGGCCGATTACGAAGTAAAATTAATTGCATTTCAACGTTTAATAATCAAAATGAGGCACAAAAAACAGTACCATTTAGGGCAAATCGGCAATGCAGATCAAACCCCATTTTTTTCGACAAGACTGTAAATTATACGGTTTTTAAAACAGGAAGCGAAGACGCGAAAATTCTGACTAAAGGTTACGGAGGCAGCGTATGACGGTCATGTTGGCATGTACTGCCCAAATTTTTTTATTAAAAATATCAATCTTTGGTTGGTTATCGCTCACTCGTCGATTGCGCCGAAGAGAAGGGAGGGTCTCTTGATTTAAAGTCCTTCGCTGAAAATCAGTTATATAACTGAGTGGATAGACTGGTGGATAGTTATATTGCTTCATAACAGCGCCCATACGTATGGGCCACTGCTGAGGACGCCACACACAACAACTAACAGTTGCCATCAACAGCGTGTTGCTCGAGGGACACAAAATGGGACCATATGAGAATAAACTTTATACAGCTTTAAATAAAAATGCCACTTGGAAATGGACTACGGAAACTTAATATAAAAATTTTTTAAAAGTTAAGGGGACTCTTTATACACTCTGTTACACTTGTACATCCTGACTTTAAGAAACCCATGTATCTACAATGTGACGCTAGCAAATATGGCATCGGTAGCCAACTATTCCAATAAGACGAACACAACAACATACAGGTTATAGCTTTTGCATCCCTTACTCAGAATTATCTTAATATATAACGTCACAAAAAAAATTTTGAGTATCGTATTGAGTTAAATGAAGTTTCGAACACTCGTTTTAGGAATCAAACTAACCATAATAACACTCATAAAGCATTAACACTTCTCAGACAGTGTAAACTACTTTCAGGCAGACTAGTTTGATGGATAAAAAAATTGCAAGATTATACATTCAAACTAGAATTTTTTCAGGAAAAGAAAACTTAAGTTGCAGACATTTTTAGTAGATACCCGATAAAAGACCCGATGGTAGTCTACATACGCCACAACCCAGATACCCAGATAATAATAGCCACATTAGCCAAACGTTTGATCCAAAACTCAGTTAACAAATAAGAAACATAAAAACTTTACAAGCACAAGATCCTAAACTTAATAATATTATCACTGACTTAAAACAATATCCAAATTCACCTCATTCAGAGAAATGTAAAATCCAATGTGGGAAATTGTTTCATAAACCTAGCCTTAACGAACGTAGCTGGAAATGTGTTTACCCAATATACTAGTAAATGCTATTATTTGGAACATTCATGAAGCCACATAGGCAAACAAAACGGACTTCAATGAACCTGTATAGTTATTCAATCTTATTAGATTAGTTAAATGTCGTGTCAACAAAAGCGTATTTGCAACTCCTATACAAGAGACTAGAAACAACAACAACCCCAGCACAGGAACACGCAACCTCTTAGTGTTTCGAAGATCTCATCCCCCCACTCGAACAAAAGGAGCAACAGTGGGATGACCACTGCTTCCCTGACAAACAGGGGGAGAACACAGGAAAAATAAAC